>AZIM01001746.1:79680-93736 GCA_000516915.1 Ophiophagus hannah
GTTGTAAGTTGAGGACTACCTGTACTGTGTGAACTGCATTAATAATCGGTATGTTTCTGGATGTGATTCCAAGTGCTGATTTCCCCTTTAAAACTATATAGCTTGGGACTGGATTACCTGAGGAATTGGGTCTCTCTAAGAGTCTCTACCTATCTAATTCTATTCAGCAAACTGGGCATGTTGCAGATCCTGTCAGCCAAATGATGTCAACTAGTGGGAACTAATAGATGGGCCTTTTCTGCAGTAGCAACTGCTCTGTGGAATATCTTCCCTTCAGAAATTAGAATGGTTCCAACACCTATTGGCCATTCATAAAGCTTTAAAAACTTGGCTGTGTTTTGAGCCTGGGCACTGAATGGATTAAAGGCCCTGTTTCCTGCCTTTAATGTTGACTGGCCAAGTATCTGGCTGCTGTGTATATTTATTTTAGAGGTGTTTTATTACTTTATTTAATTTATATGCTGCCCATCTCCCCGGTAAGACAATTCTGGGTGTTATTGTTTTAAAATATTTTTGTTGTTATTATTTTAATTGTAGTATTTTGAATTGTAAGCCATCCAGACAGATTGGTTGAGATGGCAGCTATAGAAATTGAATGAATAAACAAATAAATTGTAGGACTGCTAATTTCTTGTAAAAAGTGTTTTTTTTTTAAATAAAACTTTTGTTTTTGTTTATACTGCATTTCTAAATTTGCTGTAGTACATTTCTCTAATCTCTGCATCATTTCTCTACATTGGTGGGCAGCAACTTGCATTTTCATTAATGAACAAGCCATGGTTGCATGCCTATAGCATGTGCTGTTTCGGGTTTACTGATCTGACAAACACACTCTGTGGGCTGATGTAACTAAAAAACTTTTTAAAAATTAAGTCTGCTATGTGGAGTCCTGATACAAAACATTCTTTTAACAGATATCACCCAAATAGCCAGCATTTTAACTTACTGTTATCACAAAAATCAGTTTGGTCCTGATTTGGTCCAGAAATACCTGTATTGAATTGAGAGCTGAGGAAAATGAATGTATTTTGCAAGCAGACCAAGTGTACTGCCAAGAACTATGTGTAACTTCCATTGAAAATGAATAAAGACCATTGATTTTTAAAAGTAATCCTGTATCCTGATATAGAAGGGTGCAAAACTTCAGGACAGTGATCAAGTCAATGAGGCCGTTTCTAAATACAGGATGCGGGGAGGGTGTTTCCTGCCAAAGAAATTTTAAAACACGAAGTGCAGTTCATTCCAGAAACCATAAAACATGACATTCATATTTAGTGGTTGTAAATTTACACTTTTGTTTGCCTTTGCCAATATCTTACTCTTCCAAAGGAAAACATGGAATTTGACTATTTAGTATGTACATTGATAAGTTTCAAAGCCATCTAAAGGAAGGCAGATTGCACTGTTATCCAAGTAAGATAAACACAATTAGCATGAACTAAAATCTTCAGCCATAAAAGCTCACTGGACTACTCTTTTTCTTTCTCCACCCTATTTCAGAAAATAGTTGTTTGGGAGAAAAAAATTGAAAGAGGGAGTGCTGTCTGTACGCCTTGAACACCTGGAGGCAAGAAAGGATAAAAGATCCTCTAGGGCAGGGGTGTCAAACTCATGTCATCAGGGCAGCGTCACGTGATGTATTGGGACTTTTCCCCCTTCACTAAACTGGGTGTGGGCATGGTGAGCATGTGACACACCTGGCCCACAGGCTGGGAGTTTGACAGCCCTGCTCTAGGGAGAGTGTACCTTTCAAATTTCATCCTAAGATGATGATCAGAGACAGTATTCTACCTATGTCCAGTTCAATAGCACCTGTATGGGTATTCAGGAATTTTAAGGCCTAAACTTGTCTGTTTTAGAAAGCCTTTCAGGATTAATAACATGGTGAGTCCAGTCCTTATGTCTACTGTTTGTGTGTTAAACCAAATATTTATTGTTCTTGGTTTTGGAATGTTGTTCCTTTCTCTTGTTATTTTATTTTTGCATTTGTTAGTTGCTTAGAGTCTTTTTGAAATTGGGTAGCATATGAATTTCATTAATAAAAAATAAAGCAAAAAATAAACACTAAGCATAGAAGATAACAATACAGTAGCTATTACAGGGAAATATTTTTTTATTAATTTCCTGAGTATTTAATTTCTTAACAATTTGAGAACAAAATATTGAGATTTCTTAAGAATCCTTGATGGCAGGGTGCAGTTCATAATCAATTTAACACTTCATAATTTGTAACGATGCCTTCTGTTTTGTAAATGAAACTTATGAAGAAGTGATCACCCCCACAGTGCTATTATAGAAAATACATTGTTGTATCCACAAATTCATTAGCACATTCGTGCTGCTGTTACAATAACTGAAAGCAAGAATTGCCTAAGAATTGAGTCTACTTTTAAATAGATATCTTCAGTCTTGGTTGTATTCTAAGCAATCTGCAGTATAATTCTAACAACATGTAGGATTCATTGTACTCTCAAAGGATATGATTAAGTACATATTGAAACAGAGTGATTCTTAATTCCTACACTATTGAATATGAGTTGAAGATTTTGTTTGTGCTGTGTGTATCTAGTTTTTCTTCAAATTTGCTCAGGATTGGGAATTTTTGTGTCCTCTCATTTATTAACATTATTTTGAGATTTAGATTGAAATTAATTCCCACTTTCAATAAATCCTTTACTAAACTGGTCTGCTTCCAGTAGTTTTGATGCCAAAACTTTGACACCCTCTTCCAAAACTCCTGCACCCAAGATTGGTCAAGTCCTTTGATATGGGGGGGGGGGGGATTGTATAGCACCATGGTGAAACCAATTCTGGTCTCAATTGTAATCCTTATGCTAAGCAATGGATTTTTATGTTTGCATGCTAACTTTATGGATCTATTATGTTTAAACTGAAACAAATAATTGTAACAGATCCAAATTGTAATATATCCAAAACCTGTTTATTGGTAACAGATCCAAAAACTGATTATGACTTTTGTCATTTAAGCACATTTTGTTTCTTAACAACATAATTAAAGAGATGTATTTCTTTAAGATAATTGTGTTTGCTATGAAGATAGACATTTCTAAAGACATATTGTGTGCTATGTATTGTAGCATGGAGAATATTATATTGATGTGTGTTTGACAATCTTTTATAGTAATAAATAAGGAACAATTAAGCTTCGATTCAAGAATTATGAAGATACTGTCTGATATATGGGGTTTTTGATTCAGGATGGTGAGTCAAATCTGCATAGTACCCATAATATGGCAATAATAGCACTGAGTTATTTTGTTCAAGAAAGCTATTGATTTACTGGTTATGGCACTTGGATAGAAACTTGGAAAGTCTAAGTTCTAGTTGTGTTTTAGGCACAAAGCCAGCTGAATGACCTTGAGCCAATCATATTCTTTCAGCATTGGGAATGGCAAACCACTTCAAAAATCTTGCCAAGAAAACAGCAGAGACTAGTTCAGGCAGTTGTCAGGAATCAACAATGAATAAAAGGCACACATACACAAAAACACACAAAAATTCAAGGGCAATATCATAAACTCCTTTTAAATTGTTTCAGCCTCAGAAACTTTTAACTGTCTGATATGATTGAAATACAGGTACATCAAAAGTACCCAGGAAACCTTCCAGAACTGTATAGCAGCAAGTTGCAAATGACTATAATTGTAAAATTGTGGATATTATATTTTCTTTATACTAGTAGTAAAATATGTAATTCATCTTGCCTCTGTTTATGTTCCTAGGGTATATATTAAAGTGTTAACTAATTCCAGTATTGTGACTGGCTTTTAATAAAGCATGCATTTATATACAACATTTCTTTTTCTATATTGTACTTCTTTTACTTTTTTCTTGAGCACGTTGAACAGTTTTGGCACAACACTGTTATGATTCCGTAAAGAATTTCTGAATAGATTCTCTACTAAAGAGGAGGAAGAGTTCATATAAAATATTTTAATGGAATTGTATTTACCTCAGATGCCCAAAGAATTGTGCATCTGGGGTAAATAATTTGAATAGGATGTCAGCAGCTGCATAGGTCTGTTTGATAGTAATGATTCCTTAGGTCAAAACGAACTTTTTAAAATTCATTTTAAAGTAAACTGCTCATCTGGGAATAATTTTTAAATTGACAAAATGCATTCAATTTAAAAAGTCCCAACTGGAGCCTGGCTATTATATTTTAAATTAATCAAAGATTTCAAACAATCTTCAAAAAATCCATATATATATCACATTATAGCAGTTGAACCTAGATATTACACAAAAATGGAAAAGTATAGCAATTCAACGTCTCTTGCCCTGTTGTGTTCATATTTTCCTGTTTTGTGTTCTTAATCTGAAGGCACACAATGCAGCCATTTAAAGTTTAACAAATCTGAGTCTGGGTATGTTCAGGATAGGAAAATATGTGTGAAAAAAAATATACTTTTTGTCTCAAGAACTGCAGGTTCACATTGCATTGAAATAAATGGGTGCTTCCAATAGCTGATTGATTCACTAGAACAAAATCTATTTATATTATAGCTCCTGCTTCTCAATAATTTTCTCTCTCTTCTGATCACTCTGGAAAAAAGCACCCTGACTATCAGAATACAGTCTGTATCTTTTTTTCACTGGTTTCTCATATGCATTTGATCATTATGGGCATTTAAGAAGGTTCTGAAAAATTTACCAGGCTTTCATCTGTCTGTGAGTCAGAAGATTGCAGGTATAATGGCTTTTAAGGATACCGCTGTAGACATATGGCACTTTGCATTAAATTTTAACTGTTTGGGATTAGTGAGTTAAATGTCTTCTCTTGTAAGAAGCACACCATGGCTTGGAAAATGAAGAGCAGTCAGATTCTCTCTGGTTTTAACATTTTAGCTTCTCTTGGGAAGACATTTCTCTTCTCCTGCTGTGATTGCTGAATAATACCAGAATGGCTAACACACATTTGATATGGTAGAAAGAATCTTGCTGGAAGTAATGGAAAGGAACAGCTAGAACTAAATCCACATTTCTCAGTTATAGTTCTGAAAGTACATCTGTGACTCCTCTTTTTCACATTCTATTCTCCTTTTAACCTGAACATTTTGTGGCAATTGATGTTTTCATTTTCTTATTTTGTGGGAACTTTCATTTTCCCCATAGTACCTTGAAGGGACTCTGGAGCAAGGACATTGCACAGGGTTGAAATAAGTTGTTAGGGGCTTGTGGTTGCTACAAGAATAACATTCTTTTTTAAAAAAGAGGGCAAAAGGAAGAAAAATTAATGGTGAGAATCATCTCATTCGAGAATTTCTCATTTCACTGGAAGTATTGAATGTTTCTCCAGATCCTTTGCTGACAGATAGGGTGACAAATTTTAAGATGCCATTTTTGCATCACCAATGTAGCTGCAATATAATTCTGTCAAATTATGCTTATGAGATACAAGCCATTTGTTTCTAGAGCCACTATAATTAGAAGGTGCACAGCTAAATTTCCCAGCACAGCTATGTGAGATCTTTTAGCTGAATATTACAGTGACGGGTTTTTAAGAATGTAAAAACATTTAATCATACACTTATTTCTGTTATTGCAGTCCAACAAATCCTCAAGGACTGCCGCACAAAAGAATGACAATGACTTTTTTTCCCTTCAGGAAGCTAGAATTCGATCTATTGAGTTTAAATTACAGAAAGATATATGTGGGAGAATATTAAAATAAATGTTTTGACAATAGATCAAATATGCCTCCCAATCACCTGTAGAGATGATACTGTCTTTTATTGGAAGTCTTCAGTCAGAGTTTGGAGAATCATCTGACAAAGATGTTATAGTTCTTGGTTTCTGGTTCCAAGTAAAGTATAAAGTTACATATATGATAAAGCTCCTTACAGTTTTATGATTTTGTAGGGACTTTTAGAATTCCTCATATTGGCAGCATCATTGCCAATAGACAGTGTTTTAATCTACTAATGATAAAGAAATTCTCGTCCATGCTGCAACGAGAGTCCAGGATGGGTATGACCTCCCTCTGATGTTATAGAGCTGTGCCTGCCACTATATAAAAAACCAGCCCCTAGCTGGCTCCCCAGCTTTTGACTCAGCTTCTTGTCTATGAGCTAGTGTCTCTGGGAGAAGTTTAAAAGAGTTTAAAGTGTTTAGTGTTAGGAATAGCAAATTTATTAGAAGCACAAAAAGCAGCTTCTACACAGCTCCTGGGGCTCTGGTTGAGCTGTGTTACAAGGAGAGCAGGAATCCGCACTCCTGCAGCATCGAGACATTGGCGCTGCCCTTCTGAGAAACTGCGGCCACAGGGAGCATTCAGCTGAGCCTCCCATGCAGTCTTCTCGAGCGTGTCGAGCTACAGCTCCATAGCCAAATTTCGGGCCGCTCCACAGCTGATTTTTAGAGTTCTGGTTTTACCACTTCACAGCTGTTCCCTGGTTAATCGTTGGATTGCTTGGGGCCTGGTAAGAGCCTAAGGAGCGAACAAGGTGGTGAGGCCATCCCAGGGCTAGTGCACATGGCGGTCAGCCATTTTGAAGGGCAGTCAGCCATTTTGTTTTGAGGAGCAGCCATTACCAGGGCCTTACAGCTATTACTGCTCACCTGGCCCAAGCAACAGGCAGCACTCTCATAGGGGAAGCTCCCAGCACCTCTTGTGTCTGTCCTGTTAGCAAAATGGAGAGCGAAGTGGCCCAGTCAGACCTCACTGGCCTGGAAGAAGCTCAAGGTTCTCAAGCCCCAATGAGGAAGAGAAGAAGATGAAGATGCCACTCAGCGAAAATAGAGGCTACAGCAAAGATCAGGGCCAAGGCCATGGTCTCCAAAAAGATATCCAAATCCAAGCCCAGGGCTGAGAAGAGAAGGCATGCTCCTTTGGAAAAACAGTTTGCTAAGACACTGGAAAAGATGAGAAACAGGATCCAGCAGACTTCTCAGTCAGGGGAAGTGCAGGTTTTCCCAGAGGTTACGGCCAGGATGGGGGAGGCTGAATCTAGTTCTGCCAGCCATCTTTTAGCTTGGTCTCCAGAGAGGGTGGAGGAAGAGGTTTTACCTCAGGATTTAAGCAGGTCTGGGCCCAACTTCAGACAGGCTGCCTGTGCCCCTGTGCCCTCTTACCCACTAGGTCAGGTGATTCAAGGAGGCCATAGGCCTAGGCTGAGGAAACTTATACTCCCACTGCTGCAGGCCTGTGTCCAGTGGACCCCCTGCCACAGGGAGCAGGCCTGATGATATCAGAAACATGGTTTCAGTGGCCATCAGGCAGGGCCTCACTGAAGGGTTTCAGCAACTCAGTCTTGGTTCCTGGGTTACTCCCAAGGGGTCCCTGAATCTCAGAGAGGCTTTCCCAGACAACAACAGTTCAGTTACCCATCTACCCAATCGGACTGGGGCGAGGTTGAGGAGACGGATTACACAAACCCCTCTGAACACAGTTGCTCCTCTATGTCAGAGGAGGAGGAAGGGGAGATCAGGGATCCCAATCTATCTGAAGAAGAGGGACTTAGATCTGATCAACCCCCCTCAGCAGCAGTTTTAAAACCTTCCCTGTTCAAACCGCTCCTGCACAAGGCCCTAGTCACTGACCAATTAAGTCCTGAGGAGGTGGCTTCAAAACTCCCAAGTGGCTTCCTTTAGCCAAAGTGACTCTCTTTTCTCAAAGCTAGTGGTCCATGCAGAGGTACTTCCATCCCTTCTGTTATTTCTGGATTTGGTTAAGGAGCAGTGTGCCTCACCTGGGGCAGGGCCTCGGCCTTCCTTAGCCAATGCTCTCCTGGTTCCAGCTGTGGATACTCCGGTGGTTGCCTCATTTTCAACATCAGGCACCCCCACTGAGCCAGAAGATGTGGTCAAGGCAGAGGACAAGAGTCCAGCAAACTGTCAAGTGCACCCACCAGGCAGCGGCTTGAGGGGTCCGGGCCTCTACAGCAGCCTCATTTTTTTACGAGGGCATCTCTGCACCGGCTGCGCCAACTGCAAGATCAGCTTTCTACCACTGATTTTAGATCATATCAAGATCTAAATAAAATCATTGCAGCGGCAGAATTTATGGTGGATGCTACACTGAATTCGGCCAAATTTGCATCAAGGGCCATGGCCTCATCGGTGGTGACTAGGCAGCTCCTCTGGCTGTGAAATTGACAGTCTGTTTCCTGCCAAAAATGGAAGTTGGCCTCTGCCTCATGCGCCGGATAAAAGCTGTTTGGCAATGCCCTTGGTGGAAACCAGGGAGAAGAGAAAGGTTCTCTCCTTGGTGGGGAAGAAATCGGAGTATTGTCCCACACTGTACTACTGACCTTCTTCCTTCCATCCTGAGTCCAATGCTCATTTCTCTCAGCGCCAGAGAATGTTCCTTCCTCGTCAGGAGCAATGACCTGAGGCTGCAGGCAGGCAGCAGCAGACTACTGGTAAACGGCCCTTTCGAGGAGGAGGTCATTCTTTCAAATGCTCAAAGTGAATGCCCTTTCTCACCTCCCCCATTGGAGGTTGTTTGGCTTTTGCCTCCAGATGGGAGGAGTCAACATTGGACGTCTGGGTGCTCAAGACAGTGAGGTCGGGTCTCTGACTGGAATTCCTCTCCCTACCCCCAAGGTTTTTTGTCTGCTGCTCGATATCTAGGGTCAGTTCCAAATGGGCCCTGATGGAATTGGCCATTCAATGCCTCATGGACATAAGAGCTATTCAGCCAGTTCCAGTGGATCAACAAGGGTTAGGATTTTACTCTCACCTCTTTGTGATCCCAAAGGCCTCGGGGTGGTGGTGAGCCATTCTTCACCTCAAGTTTTTGAACAAGTTCATCCCATACAGGTGTTTTAAGATACAGATCTTGCATTCAATTCTAGAGAGCATTTGGGAGGGTGATCTCTTCTCTTCCATAGACCTCACGGAGGCATACCTCCATATCCCTATCTAGCCTCATCACTGCCAGTTTCTTCATTTCTGTTACCAGAACAAGCATTTCTAGTACTGGGCCCTACATTTCAGGCTTTCATCGGCCCCCAGGGTCTTCACCAAGATCTTGGCAGCATTGGAGGCTTCGCTTCGAGCAATACCGGTGAGGGTCCAGTGTTACCTGGACAACATCCTGATTCAGTCGACATCAGTTCAATTTGCCCATCATGACCTCCATATCACACTGCAGTTCCTGCAAGACCATGGGTTTCTATTAACTTCAAGAAAACCTACCTCTTCCCAATGACCAGATTGCTTCATCTCGGTGCGATCATCGATACATCGCTCTGTGAGGTCTTTCTCTCCCCGGAGTGCGGGGAGAGCCTCAACAAATTCATCCTTCAGATTCGACGGCAGCACACAGTTCCCTTGTCCCACCTGTCAAAGCTCCTCAGGAAAATGATTTCATGCATTGGCATCGTCCCATGGCCTGTCCCCATGCCTGGGCTCTTCTATGGTTCCTGCTGCCTTTTCGATGGGCAGGAACCAGCCACACTTGCACCAGGGTTCAGGTTCCACCACAGATCCTTCACTCCCTCAGGTGGTGGCAATCTCTGGCAGTCTGGAAAGGACATCCATTCAAGGAACCAGACAGAATCCTGCTCACCACAGATGCCAGCCTTCAGGGCTGCGGGGGCCCTTGTAGCCGGCGAGATAGCCCAGGGGAGTTGGTCTCAGATAGACAGGAGCTGTCCCATAAATTGGTTAGAGCTCAAGGCCATCTTCCTAGCCCTGAAGCATTTCTGGAGTAGGGTGACAGGTTGTCACATGCTGGTGATGACAGACAATGTGGCTGCAAAGGCACATGTCAAGAGATGGGGGGACCAGGTCCAGGGCTTTCATGAGGGAAGCAGAACACCTGGGGCAGTGGGTACAGAGTCACCTTCTTTCCATCAGGGCAGATCACATTTCGGGGGTCGACAACACCCAGTCTGACTGGTTGAGTCAGTCCAGAGTTGATCAGTCGGAGTGGAGTCTCCATCCTTCCTTGTTCCTGGATCTGTCCCACAGGTTCGGAACTCCAGCAGTAGATTTCTTTGCCTCTCAAATTGCTCAGGTAAGCAGATTCTTCACCAGATTTCCAACCCAGTGAGCAGAGGGGACCAACGCTCTTCAGAGCAAATGGCCACCAGGTCTCCTCTACGCCTTTCCCCCTCTTCCGATCATTCCGGCAGTCATTCAGAAGATGTTGGAGGAAAAGGCGGAGCTAATACTCCTGGCGCCCCATTGGTACAGGAGACCTTGGTTTGCCAATCTGGTGAATCTGTCTGTAGCCCAGCCATGGAGGATCCCGGCCAACAGGATCTCCCTCCATCAAGGAGCATTACTCCACCTGGACCTTCAGTGGTTTTGCTTAGCCATTTGGCACTTGAGTGGCAATCTCTGAGGGACTCTAACCTCCCTGACAGGGTGATAGAGACCATCCAGGCTTCCCGTACGATGCTACCTGGAAGGTCTTCTGCACTTGGTGTTCAAAGTCAGCCCGAGATCCCCCTTCAGCATCTGTTGCAAATGTGTTAATGTTCCTTCAAGATGGGCTAGATCAGGGGCTAGCACCTAACACCCTTTGCGGTCAGGTGGCGGCTCTGTCATCAGTGTTGCATCCTTCAGTTTGCAGGTTTTTGAAGGGGGCTTCTAATCTCTGCCCCCCTGTAGTTCACAGGTATCCCATGTGGGACCTCCCTAAAGTGTTGCAAGCCCTTACGGGACCCCCGTTTGAACCTCTCAGGTCTGTGTCACTTCAATTTATGACCATCAAGGTGGTTTTTCTATTACTTCAGCCAGCAGAGTGTCAGAACTAGCGGCACTCTTGGACAGGATCTGTGCATTTTCCATGAGAACAGGGTGGTCCTAAGGCTAGACCCTATGTTTGTTCCTAAAGTGAATTCTTGGTTTCATCAGGCGCAAGATGTGTTACCAGATTTCTGCCCCAAGCCACAACATGACTTGGAACACAAGTGGCATACGTTGGATGTAAGGCGAGCCCTCTGTATCTACATCAAACATACTGCAGCTTTTAGGAAATCTGAAGCCATGTTTGTCTCTTTCCAACCTACATCCTTGGGGAACAAGGCTTCCTCAGCTACCATTGGTAGATGGATTAGAACATGTATCTCTAAGGCCTACCAGACTTTGTCCCTGCCAGTGCCCAAGAATGTTACGGCCCACTCCACTAGAAGTGCCGCTACTTCTGCTGCCTGGAATACCCAGGTGTCGCTTGAGGAAATCTGCAGGGCGGCTACCTAGGCATCTCCTTCACCGCTTATATGGCACTATCGTCTGGATTCCTTTGCTTCCGCTGAAGTGGCATTTGGACAAAGGGTACTACAGAAGGTTGTCTCACAGTTAGAGTGAGTGGACCAGACGATGGCCCTTCCTTGGACATGCAGGCTTTGGAATGTCCCATCCCGGACTCTCATTGCAGCGTGGATGAGAATGGGTGTTGGTATAATTANACACTGCAAGAGAGTCCAGCCCCACCCTTAGGCATCTGGTCTTGGTGCAGGGTGAATTAATTTTCACAGTTTATCTTCCAGAGACATGTTATGTCTGCCAAGCATCTTCGCCTAAAAGCTGGGAAGCCAGTTAGGGGTAGATTTTTTATATAGTGGCAGACTGCGCTCTGTGACATCAGAGGGAGGAGTCATACCCATCCTGAACTGTCTTGCGGCATAGATAGGGTGTTCTCAGGTAATTATACCAACGCCCATTCTGATCCTGCCTCTTTAACAGCTAATGAGGAAGTAAATAATGAATTTAGAACAGCTTTGTTTCAACAGTCACACATGACCTTGTATTAACTGGGAAGTGTCCTTATTTATCTACCTTGAAAAAAAGACAAATACTAGGTACTGGCTATAGACCAACAATATATCTTAGAAGGAATCTGCTGAATGAGCTGCACTAGGCTTAAAAATTTCCACTTTGCTTTTATGCTCTTTTTGGGTACATTTTCCCAACAGTTGCTCTTTAACTGCTTAGTTCTGTGATGGCAAATGTATGTCATGCATGCCAGAAGTGGCACGCAGAGCCATCTCTCCAGGCACGCCAGCCGTCACCCATTGTTCTTCTGGATTCCAGTTTGCGCATGCGTGCTGGCCAGCTGGTCTTTGTGTGCGCGGGAGCGCTGGAAATCAGAAGAGCAGTTCCTGGTGCATGCGCTTCTAATGAGCATGCATGTGCAAAGACCAGCTAGGCAGCCAGTTTCTAACACACATGCATGCACCGGCAACCTGGTCTTCCAGCCTAACACACACGCACGTGCAAAGATCGGCTGGCTGGTGTGCATGCACGCATGAAGACCAACTGGCCAGCACGTACATGTGTGTTAGTAACTGGCTGGCCAGCTCGTCTTTGCGTATGCATGCGCATTAGAAGCCGGAAGACCAGGTGGCCAGTGGACATGCGCACACTGGGAGCTGCTCCTCCGGTTTATGGCATGCATATGCACATTTCAGCACTCTCTGCCTTTTCAGCATACACACTCCTGTTTTGGCACTTGGTGCTGAAAAGGTTAACCACCACTGGCTTAGTTATTGTTGGATAGGATTTAGATTTCTATTTCTAAATAATAAGGTTCTACTATTCATACTTGGGATTTTTTGAGGAAGAGAAGGATATTCTTGAACATCCATATTATTCAATCAAATGTAACATCTACAATGGCTCCTGGATTTTTCTGATTTTGACTTTGTCTGCCTGCCTGCCTGCCTGCCAGCCTGCCTGCCATCCCTCTGTCCATCCATCCATCCATCCATCCATCTTTTATGTGGTATAACTATCTAATATTTATTCATATGTTATTTTTATCTGTAATACAGAAAATTATAGTCATTAAGTAATACTTACACACTAGATTATATCAGAACTAGCCTTTCAGGATATTCAGATGACCTGCATAACATGCCTTCTCCATTTTTTTTCTCCTGTATTCCACTGAGTAGTCTGAAAGCGACCAAGTCACCCATAGCCACCCGGTGAATTTTTATGGCTGAAGTTGTACTTCAATCTGGATTTCTATAATCCTATCACATTAACCACACATTCTATGGAATAATAATGGTGATAAATCCATAAAGTCTGCCATCTACCATGTTCAATATGCATCTGATTGCAATATGTTGCAGCCAGTTTGCCAATTATAGAACCTGGGGAATAATAAAGACAACACTGGAAATATACTGTATCTGGCGAATTTAAACAACTACAGTTAATGTCATATGCATATTTTCTTTCTTTATAAGCTAAATTCACAGTACATTAGTTTTTCAATGAATTTCAGTGTGTGGGTAGCACTTCACTTTGCATGTATCATGTGTGCATGCATAGGCACTTGCCAGCTTAGCAAAAAAATGGTTGTTGATTTCCCCTTGATATAGGCAGTGAAACACCCTTTATGCAGTGATGTGGATTAAGCACCTTGTTCATTATCTGATAATGCCTGCTTGACACAGATGGGAATCATTCTTGCAGTATAATTAAAATCCAGAGAGATTTCGGGTCCCAGCGCTGGCAGAAGGGTCACTGAGGACAGCTGTTGAAATGAAGGAATTAAAATAGATTCTTCTGGGCTCTCTTGGGACTCACACTCAGAACAGTGTTTGCTTATGTAGTTATTCTCCCCCACACACACACCAAAAAAAGAAGGTGTTTTCCTTGAGATCCAGTGAATTCAGGGCTGAAATGAAAGCCCTAGTTCATAAAATCAGTTTAGATGCTACAGCATATCCTAGCATCCAAAGTGATATAGTATGACAATGGAAAAATTATCCTCATCTCTATCTGCTATAGATCATTGGCTAAATTTAGGTTGGTGTAGCTCAACCTGTTAATGTTGGATGTGGATGCCAAAAAGTTTTCATAATTCCCTACCAAATTTGAGGGCAAAGCAGTTTGTATGAATAAACTTTCTGAATTTCTCCAGAAGAGGAAGGAATTTTCCAACAATTTGAAAACGAGTGCAGTTCTGTCTGAGCTGTACTTGCATCCCATTTTTGAAAAAGGAACAACAAAAATATTTTATTTACAGCATTAACTCTTTTCTTTGAGGAATCAGGGAAATCAGAGGCAGAAACTGAAATGCAATTTCTTCTCATTGTTATGGTTGGTTGCACAGTCAGCCAGATGT
>AZIM01001746.1:114491-125898 GCA_000516915.1 Ophiophagus hannah
AATAAATAAATAAATAAATAAATAAAGGGTGTGATTTCAAATTGCTTCCTATTTTAAAATTTTGTTCTCTGTTGCTGCTCAACTTAGAATTGCATCCAGATTCACTAATATTTTAGGCTTTAGCGTTGATTATGACATATGGTTTTCTTCTTTGTGTGCTACATAAAAACTGTAATGAGTTTCAACTTACTCTTCTCACTGAAGGCATTGAATTGTTTACAAGAATGTTTGAATGATTATTAGAAACTAAATTATGAACAGTGCACTGAAATATGAACCTTTTACCAATCACGTGAGCCATTCATTCCCTGCCCATTTTAATATTCTGAAGTCAAGACAGTGCATAATTTTATCAAGTCAAACATTCTTTCCTAGACAGTGATGTGGAATGAATTAGGAAAGCATGAAGCTGAAAAGAAGCTGGCCCAGTGCACAGAAACAAAATGCCTATCATATTAGAACACTGACACATATCCAGTTGAGAAGTTAAATGTTTTCATTCATCCTTCACATTTTCTTCCTGTAGTCACAAAAGAATGCACTCAGCATACTAACAGCTGGCAATGCCAGAATGCAAATAATGTAGCTATGACAATCATTTAACCAATATATATTTGAGGACTTGGAAACTTGAAGAGGACATCCATGCAGGGAATAGTTTTGCAATTAGATACAGCAGAGAAATAATAGAGATAGATGTCCCTATTGAACATTTGGTTCAGGCATAAGATTGGAAGGAAGGTAGATTCACCTCCCTTTCTGGGAGTGATAGGTAGATTTAGCGAAGATTTCATTTTCACCCCATTTCTCTATTTGGTCTTTTCATCTACTCTGCTGTTAATTTTAATGTTTTAATTTTTAATGTCAAATGTTCTAAAAAATTTAACATTCTAATTGTCTGTACTGTTATTTATGATGCTGTGAGCTGCTCAAGTCACTTGACAATGAGATGGGTGGCATATAAAATAAATTTTAAAAATGTGTAAATGTTGATTCAGCACATCTAAAACTTGTAAATCATTTGGGAAAGAGATTCGTCGCCTATAGAAAGAATTTTTAAAAGTTACTTTAAAAGTGTGTTATTTTCCATGAAATCAGAGGTGTAGTTGATTATGCCAACTTTACAATTAAGATCACCATCACCACTCAAAGTTTAGACTAAATGTATTTGTGTATGTCACATTATGTTTTTTGACATGTATTTTGCAATGTAATGTTTTAATATGACATAATGGGACACCTTAATTACTGTACATACTTTTATGAAAGGACTGGCTGAGGTTGTCTAGTGGAACTGTTCTCCCAGGAAAATACAGACTTCTTTCTCTAAGTATGAATTGGCATTTGACAAAAATAAATTAAAAAATCTGTGCCAAATCTTGCTTCTTAGAATGGCTTGCTATGGATTAGCAGGATTGACTGGCAGATCAAAATGACAGGCTCTTAAGAAATTGTTGGGTCAACATTCTTTCCATTCTTAGCTGTTTTTGTTAACACTAGTGTCCTCTACACATTTGTTTTGGGACTGAATTGTGTAAAAGGCTTGAAACAATAATCTTGCACAAGCTTTTCTGTCGTGTAAGATTTGACACAACAGGCATTTTGTCTTGTGTTTATGTCATTTACAGAGCCAAATTTTAATACTATGAAGATAATTTTGGTTTTCCATATTATTTCTATCAACTGTGTTTTAAAGACCTAATTATATTATTAATTCCAGACTTACAAAATAATTAAAAGGAAGAATAAGCAGTTTTAGAAGACCGGTGACTTTTTCATTTTGTTTCTGATTTTCAGAAGGCAGTAAAGATAATTTTGGCATTCACTGAAAGACTTTAAAATATTTCATTTTTCAAAGGGCAGAGTTAATAATCTGACCTTTTAGAAAGCTCCAGTGCCATTTCACCATGGTAAAGGGGACCTCATCCTTTGGAGAAATGTGTGTGTGTGTGTGTGTGTGTGTGTGTCACATCATACACCCCCCCCAACCAAACTAATCTTTTTTCTCTGATTCTCCTATCTTTTGATAAAACACTAAAGGGGATACTACTCATTATTCCAGTCTTGAATTTACTTAATTTTGGAACAGCTACCATTCATACTGATGAAACTGAAGGGTTTGCTCTGAAGAAAATCCATCAGCATATGATTATATTATAACCCCGTGATGGTGAACCTATGGCACATGTTCCNAGCCAGCTGATTGTCAGGTATCTGCCGTGCATGCGTGGGGGGAGACGCATGCACAGAGCAATGAGCCGTGTGGAGGGTTGCATGCAGAGGTGCATGGTGCACACACAGGGGGTCGCACACACATGCGCAGGGGTGGGGGAGTCAGGTTTGCCCTCACGGATATAACCCATTGCTTTGTCCTTTTTTTAAATCCTGTGACATATTTGCCATAATAACTTTGCTTAGAAGTGCAAGTGCTGCCTTTCTCTAAATTGATACTCTATGGTGTCAACTTCTACATGACTGGCCATAGCTGAGGATTCTTTCAACCGAAGGGCACACAGGTTGAGTAGAATTGGGGTGGGTTATGGAGAGTTTGTATAGAAGAGACTGTAGTTTATCAGGTTTTATAAATCCTCATGATAGCAACGAAGAATATTCTTAACATTAACCATGTACCACTTTCATTTCTGGGATATTTTTCCCTGTCCTAATAATTTTTGCTTATTGTTTGGAAAGATATTTGGTGTACCATGGTTACATGGTATGATTAACTTAGACAGCAATACTATTAATAACTTGGACAGAAAGGAACTTTCTGCCTTAAATTCATTTTGCTCAGAATATCTATTTGAAGGATAAGATGGAAAGGTGCAGGAGGCTGTTTTCTAAACTTTTCTTTTGATACCATCTTGGCAAAATAACTGGGTTTTGTTAAAAACAGAATAAGCAGAACAGCAAAACATAGACCCAGTTCTGCAGTCCAAGGGACCCTGCTAACGTTACTTGCTTTGATGTTCAAGGAAAACAAAACATTTAGAAGTGCTGCACTGAACCATTATGAATGAAAGGAATCCTCTTGTTTCCAAATGACACATCATGAACAGGCTTCTGCAGCAAGGGGTGCAACTTTGATTTGTGAGAGAGACAATGCAAAGACAGCATGATGTTTTTTGTTAAACCTAATTCATTCTAGGCAAAAGATGCTGGTTTGGGATTGCATTACGTATTGAAAATAACCATTGAGGAGGTCAATATTATCAGAAAGAGTCCATCAAAGAGCCACTGTTTATCAGGGTTGTCTGGGCTGCTTGTTTTTCTTGTAATTCCATCAGTAAATGACCAGAAACCCAGAGATTATTGTGCCTGTCATCATGTTTTGGAGCCAAGAGTGTTAAGCAATTGCTGGGGACCCATTAAAATGTACTTTGTTTTAAATGATTATTCAGTTTACTACCGTTCTTTCATGATTGCTAGGATCATCCTGGCTCATTGGTTATCTCTCCAAGGTTTTACAGGCCATCAACAAAAAGAACCTTTTCAGCACCTTCTAATCTTAAACACATTTTGCAATTCCTGTGTGCACTGCAAGTCAACATTGCCTGTATGTTTTAGGCAGACAATTGAATGTTGAGCAATTTTGTGGTTTCCCTGTGTTAAGTGGGATTTTTGCCTTCAAGGACACCCTTGACTCTTAACTCTTAAAAGGTATTTATTTCTTAGGAGAAGAAAAAAAAAAAAGAGAGCCATTTTGTCAGTAGTGTGGGTGTATTTATACCTGTTATCGTATCTACCCATACAGTCATTGACTTTGTAAACAGTGTCTGAAGAGTGTCATGGTATGATTTCAGCCAGCCCCTTTTGAGAGAAAGCTCTGTCTAATGCGTGGTCATATTTTATCCTTTCATCAAACAAGATCAAATGAGGGTTGTTAGATTTTATAGAGTATAGACTAGGTGATGATGATGGGGCATTGCTTCACTAGATGAATCTTCAGGGTAAATATTCATTTTGAACAGCAAATTAAATACCAAAGTATCCTTTAGAAGTGACTGGACCTATTATATTGCTTTGTCATTTAGGTCTTTAAAGAATCTCTCTTAACATCCAAAGACAATTGGCTTGTTTTTAATAGAAGTAGTTTTTTTTAATATAAATTTTCCCTGAATTTATTCTTTGTAAAAAACATACATAATATGCAAACTGAGTCTTACCCAGAAAAATAAATTGTTTAAATCTTTGTTTTCTTACATTTTCAGTTAGTTTTGATAAGGTTCAATCTCTTGATATTGTACGGGTGACTAAAAGGTTTATTTATCAAGAAGCTCATGTGCAATTTTGAGTTGTAGGACATTGTTAATGCATTTGACTCCGGTCATGTAGCCAATATGGATGCTACATACTCCCTCTCCCCAAGCTAAACTATCCCCATTCTCCAAAAGACTCAAGACTTATGTGTGATGATGGCAACAGTGCAAATAGTTACAGCAACAGTACAAATAGTTATGGTAAATAGCACCTAAGAGTCACTAAATCACAAATCAGCAAGTCGTTGAATAAAAACAAAGGAATAATTATTTTCTGTGATTAAACATGCATAACTAAAACAATATTCTGAGGAAATGGAGAAGTGAATAATCAAAATGAAAGATAAGCAGAACCATCTGACTCAAGAATAAGAATACTTAGCAAGTCTAGATGAATACTTCAACTTTACAATAAAGGATGGAATTGGCACATATGAGGCATTCAGAATTAGAAGTAATGAGAACTGTATGAACATATACTTTTCCTTGAGTAAAATTTGTATCCCCTGCTGGAGTAAAGAAATGTATGTCTTTGAGAAATCATCATAATATTTTTCCTATCATAATGCCATTTGAATCTTTTGGATTTCAACTCTGATAATGCCCCATTAATACAGTCATAACTGAATTCACGTAGGGAGGTTGGAAATTATAATCCAGCTCATCTAGATGGTGACAGATTGTGGGATGATTACTTTTAACAAATGAAAGTGTAGCTTCAGTACTTCAGGAAATGATTAAAATTAGATTTTAATCTGAACTATCCTGATGTTATCGTATGCTCCTGCAATGAATTTCAGTCTGTTCTTTGTGTTACTCCTTATAAGAAAAGAGATTATTATTGCTTTATGAATAGAAATCAATTCTTTCCCCTTAAATAAAATCTGAAATAAACTTTTCTGAGAAGATAAAGCAGTGATAAGTATGTAACTATACATCTTCTCAGCCCGCCTCCAGTTCATTTATACTCATTTTTTTTAAAAAATCAGGATTATGGCTATCAATCTTTATCAGTAATGTCAGTTTCTAAGATTCAAAGTCTGCTTTACATTTGCATGCTTATATTAATACCTGCAATAAATTTTCGTGTTGCAGGAGAACATGGCAAGATGCCTCTGAAGAAACTGTAGCGATGTTTATTGGAAACTATATGTAATATCTCTTGTGAGGCATTCCTATCTCTTTGATCTTTATAGTCCAGACAGATTTGCCTGAAGGAGTGTAGAAGATGCACATTTCAGACACTTCTAGAAAATTGTCTTTGAACATTAGAAAAACCATAGCGAATATATGCATATCATCAGAGAAAAATGGCATTTTATAGGATTTCCAAAAAACAATTTAAAAATAGATTTGTGTCAGAAAAGAACTTAAACAGGTCATAGGGGAGGAGAGTAGGAAGAAAGGACAGAAGTAGATATGCAGCTGATTCAGTGTGGTGGATCAGACATAATTATTGATTGTGAACAAAATACACCATTTGACCAATAGTCTTAATTTATTCAGCTTTATCCTTATTGAAAAGGAATCTGAAAATTAAAATGTCATCAATTCATGATATTCATTGAGGCTTCCTTTTTGAAGATGCACACACTTAAGATATGGATGGAAAACTAGTTTTTTCTTGTGCAGATGCTCAACACATAGGGCCTGGTAATATGAGATTGTAAAATCATATCATGTTCAGATGAGATACACTGTTTGGTAGGCATGAGGCCTTTTTATACTTTTTTAAAATAAATACTCCTATATTTTTACATCACTGTTTATAGCAAATCATTTACTAATTACATTTCTTTTTTTACTCTGTGGCTCTGATCCTATGTCAGATTGATTCTGCAGGACTGTTCTCTATGACCTTATTTTTTCAACTGGTCCAGAACATCTCAATGTTCATATCAGTCTATGGACTGATGACAGTCAAGCAGTGTCTTTATGCGATCTGTCCTTTGAAAGGAGAAAGTGAAATAAGAGAAACCATTATTAATAATTTATATGAGACGCAAAAGAGTTTTGTGCTTCACCATGTGGTAGGATTTAGCTGACCTTGTCTGCACTCAGAAGCTAAGCAAAATTGGGCCTGGTTTTTACTTTCATGGGTGACTGTCAAGGAATATCAAAATTTGAAGAGAATATAATGGCAAACCACATCTGCTCTGTTGCCAAAAAGTACATTGATGAGTCTATGAAGTCACCAAGAGAAAATTCAATTTGAAGGAGATTTTACCTTCAATTGCATCATTTGTGCTGCTAATGTTGCCTTTCCCTGGATGTCTATAGTACAGCATCCAGAGCAATGGTACTCTCGTTTCATTTTAACCTTGTAAATCACACCATCCATTTGTACTGTTCCAGGAAACAGAGGGACTTCAGCAAGAGCTTTCATTACAGTCAATTCCCCACTGTGATTTCCATTCCCTGCTTTGCACTTGCATTGAAGATTGGCACAAGAAAATAAAGAAAGGAGAACAGAAACCTAGTAGGGCTATAGGCAAGATAAGCTACGTATCACCATCTCAGACCAGAATGTGGATTTTTTAGGTGTGAAGAGCTGAGTGATATTAGCACAAAGCCTGCTTGTAACAGGCTTAAAAATGTTGTGCAACAGACATATAAGTGACCCTCCCATAACCAGGCATAATTCTCTAGATGTATTTAGATTACAACTCTAATAATTCCCATAGAAACAAATTGTCATGGAGAAAATCTGTGTGGTTGCTAAGAGTCAACACCGATTTGATGGCACATTATCAATAATCCTCAAGTTACATACAGTCCCAATACATCTGGAGAGCATCAGGATGGGAAAAGCTGTTTTATGTCACAGGCGCAAATGAAACATTGACAGATAACACACTTGTAGGCAACCATAATTAAAATATGAATATCCCCAAGGATTCCTTTCTGCAAATGACATGAATGGATATATTTTCCATGGCTAGTTTTTATGCCCAGCATGGTGTACTGGTTTCTTTCAACTGAAGCATGGAAGAAAGGGAATCCTTGACATACTTTTAAAACAAACAAAAAATGGTCGTTATATAGCAGAGGTGGAGAACTATGGTCCCTTTATGACTTCAACTCCCAGAATTCCTGAGCCAGCATGTCATATAGGCATATCAGTCCTGAGGGAGAAGCACCTAGGTCAGTTGACAGTAAATTATTATACAACCTGTTCTTCAAATGTATCTGCTTTATGCATTATGCTAACTGGAAGTGAGAAATTAATGTATATTGGAGGGAACGAGCAAGAACAGGCTCATATCACCTTAAAAGAGGGTTAATTATTTTACCCCAGCTTTGCTCTTCTGGCAACTGCACAACTCAGAGCAGAAGTAGGTGAGAAGCTGCTGTTTCGATTCTGTGAGGATTACTGTATGCCTTTGTGATCTCAGTGTGGAGCCTCATTGGTACATAACACATATATATAGCCTAAGGAAGTTGTTGTTGGTCTGTCACAGGTTGGCTGAGCACCAACACTGAGATAACCCATGGTTTTAAGTAGTCACATATCATTGACTCACAATACTTTCATGTCTCCACATAATTCTGAATGAAAAGAATATCTACATTATAAAGTAAATAGGAAATAAATCTGAGTTGCAGAGATATCACAGAGTAAGAAGGCACTCATTTTAAATATATATGTATATTCATTTATCCATTTGAAATTCCCCTGCCACTCCCACCTTGAAGAGGCCCTGGATGACATTGGCATTGGTAAATGCTCCAAGCCTCATTCTGCATTAAGCAAAAAGTAACAAGTTTCACAAGTATAGCATATAGGATTGGAATTTTCTCTGACTACAAGTGTATGAAATTAAAGTAAGAGAGGACAGTTCTTTCCATTCTGAGATGGGAAATTCATGTAACCAAAGCATATGCCTTAAAGTAGGAGAGAAAAGAGGATATACACACACATCCCATATGTGTGGGTATGCCAGTAAGTATATACGGTATGTACACACACACACACACACACACATCCTGATCAGCAAAGAAGATAGCAATAAGCAACAACAACAGACTTATCACCAAAGAATAAAACTCTCCATCTTCTTCACTTTCCTTCAGGTATACAATACCCATTTTTCTTCTTCACCTGTCTGGGGTCCAGTCCAAACTGTACTGCTGTATCTTGGCTACGTATACAGATAGTTCTTCTATTTCAAATGGTGCTACCTAGTTCAGTATTGTTGACAGAGGAATTGGTGCAATGATTAATAGTACCAGAGAAAGTGAGTCTCCTTGAAAGATTTCTCTCTTGATATTAACCTCTCCCATTCTATCACCATTGACCAGCAGCTGTGTCTTCCATTGTGCCATCACTCTTTGCATAAAGCTCTCAATGTTTCTACTGACTCCTGTTATTTTTACACACCTGATTATCCAATCAAAAATGCCTTCTTGTAATCAATCCAAGCTGCATTCAAGTTAGTCTTCTTTTTCTTTCAGTTTTTCAAAAACATCTTGTCAATTAGAATCTGATGTTTTGTTCCTCAATGCCCTTAGAATCTCAATGTTTCTTCTTTGTAGACTGCTTCATTGCAGTCATTCCATTGATGGATTGGTAGAAACATTTCTAATTCAGTTGAAATTGGAGATTTTGCCTATAGTGTGCAATTCAAGCTTTATGTCTGATCTTCTTGACTATTGAAGTAGTTCACTTCTATTTGCTGCTTAACCGCCCTTGTCGCCAGGTGATATTTCCTGTTCTTCAAGTGAACCGTTTCTTATATTCAAAATTACAGTACTGGTATCTTTTAATATGTGTGCTAGCTGTTTCTTTGGGATAAGCCTCAATGCAAGCAACCTTATTCTGGTGTCTTTGTGCTGTTCTAGGTGTTCAGTTATTTTTTATTATTATTTACTTGGTATTTTTTCTGCCCCACTCTCTTCCTGCAGATTACAGTGAGTGATTTGGGGATATGATTTGGGGATATGATATGATTTATATTTGGCAAATAACATTTAAAGAGTGCTATCGAGCATGTGAAAAGTATTTCTTACAAAATACAATAACTGTTTTGTGCAGTGAAAAAAAGTGACCTAAGGATCTAACACTTTTATTGTAATTTACCTTTTTCTTTGCATATAACAAGTATCTGTGACTGCTTGAGTATCTAAACCTTATCCGAAGTCAAAATACAATTTACTAAAGATCAGTTAATTTATTTTGACACTTGGGGCACACCATTCATTAATAAAGTACAAATAAAATAATTTGATACTCCTTCACAAGGCTGCAAGTCAAGTACCTGAGGATAGAAATTGGGAGGGACATACTGCCAATCTGAAATCCAAGATTTTTGATTAGTTGAAAAAAATCTAGCAGCCTGTCTAATCAATATAATTCTCCCTGGAATGACAGCAGATTTAGCAAACAGCAGTCCTTGTAAATTGCATAGCAATAACAGTGTACACATCCTCTATAGCTGTGAAGCATATGGAAATACTACCTTGTCTCTGTGTTACTTTCACTCTCTCTTCTTCAGCAGCAATTAAACATAACTGTCTCAAAATGGGGTCATGAGGATTAGTTACAAACCCTTAGTTTGCCGAAGTACAGAATTTCATCTGTCCCCTAACAGGAGACATGACACAAGGTGGCACTTTTGGTTCATTTCAAGGAGAAATTCCTTATCCATCTGGCTAATTGTGCAATTACAAACAAACTAGAAAATTGGCTGAGTTTCCCCAATAAGATTGGCTAGTTGTACAGTATGCTATAGGCAACACGAGTGTCTGTTTATCATGCCCTAATCCCAAACTTGTCCAGGCAAATGGATACTTTATTTACTTATGCAAGTCTGATAATGATATTCTAAATCTTGGCCATTTGAAAATGAGATGTGGCAGGGTTTTTATGCTAATTGGATACTCGGTTGTTTGCTTGCAGATGTTCCATTACCTAACTAGGTAACATTCAGTTGATTGTTTGAGGAAACAAAAATACCAGGAAATATCCTTTCCAGCAGCCAGATATCACCCAGAAAAGCAGGGATTAACACAACACAATCAAGCATAAAATTATATACTCTGATCAAGGAATTACTAAGGAGAAAACTATGTCCACCAAAACTGGCAAGACAAGCTTTTGTATAAAAACTGGGATCAAACCCCACACTCACTTGCACTGATGTTACCTAATCAGATAGCACCAGAGACTCCACAGTTCAACTCTGAGCTACATATATTCTATTCTACCTTATGCTAAATCAGGGTGTTTTTTTTATCACAGGCAGTATTTTGGCTTTTAAACAATTGAGCCCAAAGATTGGAGAAAAAGAGCATACTGAAGATGTTCTGCAGAAAATAAAATAATTCTATTCAGATGACCATGCTAAAATTGTACAAGGTACTAATGCAACAAGGTACGAAGCATATTTTTTAAAAATTTTAGGTTATACTACATTGAATATAAGCCAGCAAAGATACTGTATCTTGTTTGCTTTATTATTTTTGCAGTAAGTTATCTAGGACAGGCTAGCTATGGAGCATAACAGAGGATGCTCCTTAAAATGCTTAGCTTCATTTTACTTCTGCTGTTTAATGAATAAGGATACTGTTACTGTAAATATTTTACTGGAGAGCATTAGTCATATTTATTTAACACTGCAGAATTATGGATACTTTTTTAAATGTTTTCCTTTTTTCAATTTTAAGTGTATTTTTATGACTTTTGCCTTTGGATGGTGGTGGCTGCTGCTGTTGTATCCTTCTCCTTCTCTTCCTCCCCCAAGTTGCAATTAGGAGGAAGAGAAGGTAGAAGTGTTAGCCTAGGTAAAATAGTGGAAAAATAGTGAAAAATGCCGTACCACATGGCATTCCATTTTCTCTTCATTCCTAACATCTGTTGACACCAACTTACTTTCCTCCATGCTATTGTGCTCATCTGCAGACAGGAAACACATTAGACTTGAACTGCTTTATTCAGTCTCTGCTAATCAATAGTTAAATACCCCAAACACCAGCCACATAGCCGTCACTTTCTATGCATCAAGCTTGCTTAATACAGAGTTTACTGTTCCCACCAAGGGTTCCCATGAATGAAAAGTTATTCCACCCCCTTTCATAAAATAAAGCCGTGTGTGTGTGTGTGTGTGTGTGTGTGTGTGTGTATGTATGGATGGATAGATAGATAGATA
>AZIM01001746.1:137992-159036 GCA_000516915.1 Ophiophagus hannah
TGGAGTCTGTTCCTGCCCATCCAGATCTATGCTGCATCCAGACAGCAGGACATCATGGAGAGTGCATCACTGATATGGAATAAAACCAACTGCTATTGGACATTTACTAGACCTTTTTTTTTTGGTAACTCATTTTGATAAAGCAAAAAAAGGATTAAATTAATCTCAAAATACTTTACATTCCTTCTGCAGTTTCCTTTGGTCTTTTTAGTAGCTAAAAGGGATTACTGAATGTGTTGTGAGTATACTGAAGAAAAGCCACCCCTGGTGATTCCATGGGAGAATCTATTGAGACTTTCTGGTGACGATGTCAAAAATAAGAAAAACAAAAGCAATGCAGGACCTTGACTTTCTATAAGGTGGGGGGGGGATAAAGCAGCTTCAAGGAAGTGCTTCATTCTGTTATCAAAACAAAGCACCCCTTCAAAAGCTTTACCCCACAATAATGTCTGCAACCATCAGCAGTCCGTATCTACTCCATAGTTTCGAGTAGTATCTCAGTAAATCCTAAGTAGCATTCCTATCAGGTACGTAAAGTAGAGAAAGATAAAGAGATTGTAATTCTTCTCTACAGTTTGGTCATTTGCTATGCTGCTGGTGTTGCTGTCCTAAATCCTTGAACATTCTTTGTTTCCAAACTGAACAAAACTGGTAAATAGATTTGGCTAGTGTAAAGACATCCCTAGTGTCTGAGAACATTGTTTAAACTCTTTAAGAACAAATATCTCTTGTTTTCTGCAGCAAATGCCTTTAAAATATGCTCCCCCCCCTTCATTTTGATTCTTGTTTTTTCTTACTGATATATCCCCCTCTAGTTTCACCTCTGAAATTATGCTCCAGGGAATGAGACTGTAGTGCTTAACACTGCACTCCTGATGGAATACTGCTGATCTTAGAATATGTATTATGTTGCTCAGGGGTAATTCTCAACAATCTTTTGAGTCTATGTTGTATACATTTTCAGTCATCTTACACCGATTTCTATTTGCACTTGATCAGCTCATCCAGAGACCAGTGCTGCCATAAGCTGAAACTGGGTCAGCTATTCTGATTTTAACGGTTCAAACTGCAGGAACTCATAATTGCCAGTAATACAGTAGCGCTGATCCAACTCGGGAGAGGTCAGCATAATCTGACTACTAATGAAAGAAGGAAACAGTGAGAGACAGGATGAGTAAGAGGGAGGGAACCAATAAAATTAGGGGGGGTGGAATCTGTTCCCCAATGTACCAAAAAATTGTTGCCAGGGTGTGGATGAGAAGAGAAATTAAAAGGAAAAATGTTAAATTTAACATTGAACTTTTCCTCTCTTTTTGATTGAGATTTTCCCTAACTAAATATCCATGTTTGCTTCACATACAGGTTTGAGTTCACGCATTATGCAAAGCCATCATTTGTTTTACCCATAGCTTTTAAATAACTATAATGGCCAGTTATAAATGTAATACTAAATCCTATACTGCGAGATTTACTACTCAGAATGGCTGGATTCATATATTGTGCTAGCCTGAAATCAAACAAGCTCCACTATATCTTCTTATTTATTCTTATTTTGTTATTATAGGTCTACATTGGCTAATCTTTTCTACTCTTGGCACTGAATTACTATTTTTCTCCTGTGGAATTATTCATCTGACTTGCTTTATAAATATAGTGGGTGATGCAGCTTTTGTTCTGAGGAATGCTTCGTTGACAAAGGAAATTGCAGATGGAAACAATGCAGCCATTGATCAGGCTGACAGTGGACACATGCACAGTAAAGCTATAATGTGTTGGTTATTAGCCTTCTTCCACTTAGCACATTTCCCCTGTGTTCAACCCTCACCTCCCTTTTCTCATTCATCAATTTGCCTTTTCCATCTCATGCCTACGGCTTTGGCTTGTTCCATTTCTAATTCTGAACTCCATTAGTAAATGAGGCAGAAAGACAGGTGTAATTAAAATTGTGTCAAGAGGGATATGAACAAGGAGAAGGTGAATCATCTTTATAGTCTTGCCTCCTAGCATCACACAATAATGTGAGTTTTAATATAAGATCATGTGGTTAAACTACTCCAGATTGCAGTGAGATTTTTTTTAGAAATTTGAAGGCAAAAGAGAAGTGCTCCCCCTGGGTTTTGTGTATGAACATACAGCACTGTTCTCTGTACACCCACCCACTTTCTGACATTTGAGAGAAAACTGAAATGTATGGCACTACTTGCTTTCTTATTGAGCTTCAGCTAACCAGAAATACATTGAAGGCATCTGATGTATTTCCTCAGTCCATAACATTGTATTTGGTGATTTATTTTCAGAATTTGAACTCTGTGTGTGTTTGTGTGCATGCGCACATGCACACACATACATGCACATGTGTGTTCATGTGTAGGCACATATATGTCACTATATTACATGAATAATATTCATTTGTTAGATCTAGATCATCAAAGCAACACAAATAGAACTTTCTCTTTCCTCCTCACTTAACCCAGCAAACAAATATGTTAGGTTTGCCTGAAAAATTCTTACATAAGCCATATGGCTAAAATCAGCTTGAAGTTCAGTCTCCCATGTCCAACACTGCAACCATTACACTATGCTGTACACAATGTGGGGCAGAAGCAGAATAATCTTATTATCTTAGTGGCAGATAGCTGGGTTTGTGTAAGTGTAGCAAAATGGAGAAAGGAATGGATTTTCTTTCTTGTAACCAGATTGTCTTCATAGCAGTTTTAACTTTGGGGTTAAAAGATTTTCATATAATTTGCTCTATTTGCTTTTTGTAACAAACTTCTAAATCTATGTAAGATCAATAATTCAGTGTTATACAGTGCTGTCAGCTGTAATAAGAAAGATACAGGCTGGAAGATTTCCTTTGGTATATATTCTTTTCCTATATGCCTTCATAGAAATATATAGGTAGATATCTATGGAAAATCTCAGTCATCCAGGTCATGGTTGTCCCAAAGGTGCAGAGCTGAAGAAGCTACTTGGATGAGAAGCGAAACATCTTCAAAGAAAAAACAGAATGTCCAGTTGCTTCTTGAAAAAAACACCTCCAATATAGTTTGTAATAGGTGTAATTGCCTTTATGAAACAAGAGAGAAACTGGGAGTTAATTTTATGTAGCAGTTTGCTCAGCATTTCACTTAAATAAATAAATACTTAAATTATTTACAGCATTAATGATTAAATATGATATTATGTATGTGTGTGTGTATCTCACAGAAGTGAGTATACCCCCCCCCACATTTTGAAAATATTTAAGTATCTCTCTCTCTCTCTCTCTCTATCTATCTATCTATCTATCTGAAATTATTAGTCATAACTGAATGGTAAATAATCTTGGGGGGGGGGAATCTTCTATCAGCATGTTTTAAGGAACTAAAAAACCACTTTTAAATTTAAGTAATGAATATAGCCAGAAAGAGAGTGCAAAATTAAGGAATATTTGACATGTAATAGAAAGTCTAACAGTGCAGGAAAATGTTCCCCAAACTCTGCAGATTGCATTGTGGATTCCCAGTGCCTTAATTTTGTGACCTCTAGCTTTGTGCACTCACATAGAAACTTTACTGCAAAGAAGTCTTGCATAAGCTTTTCTGTGATACAAAATTACTGGTGTTATCCTTACTTCTTTAATAAAAGTTTAAACTACCATAGTTTCAAAGTACAAAGTGACGCTTTTTCCACCCATCCAATGAAAAAGCTCTGCATCTATGAGACTGAATCTCAGAAAACGTGACCTTTGATGTAGTGGTTCTATATAAAATGGATGTAAAGAAACAATTTGCAGGATTACAGTCTAACACAGACATGAGAAATTCAAAAAAGTGTTTGGTTATTTAACAATTGTCTTAATGAAAATAATTATCTGAGTAATATTAACATCTTGAATTACACACCTCCAAATCATAAATGAAGGAAATTGCCATTCAGTTTCACATAGCCTTTGTTTTTCTTTTTATGACCCTGTGATCTCTTGCTTCAGGGTGGGGTTGGGGCAACTGAATGGGGCTGAGCATTTACTGGTCGGGTGCCCTTCCTGGCACCTACAAGGAGTTCGCAGGAGGCATTTTCTCCATGCACTCTGATAGAGAAACATCTATTCAGTAAACACTTACTGCTTTTCTGATGTTCCTGTAAAATATATATATATTCCTAGCTTGCTTTTCCTCTTGTTTCTACTGGTTGCTGTACACCTGTACATTGTCATATCCATATCATAGGAACCCATTCATTCTTTTTTCCCAGCTGATTTTCAGTTTAGTTTGAATTATTTATTAATATGGTCTGGCTTATTTATGTTACCAACTCACATGATTAATGGATTTGTCTTCATAGGTTGTGTGTCAGCTGACAATGCAGCCTTTTTTATTTTCTCTTCTTTCTTCTCTCAACAGATTTCTCAAACTCAGTTTAAAGCTGAAATGAATGCCTTTTAGACGGAAGGAACCTGAGTGCACTTTCACTGCAAATACCAGAGTGAAAGGAAAAGCTAATCCAACCATCCTGCCTGCTGTCAACGTTTGGAACTTCACATTGAGGATTGGCCTTCTGTATAGGACATAGTTACTCTGCCATTTAGCATACATGGAGGAAGGCATCAAAATGTGTAAACCTGGCTAACAACACAGTGATTTTCAGAAGCAGACTGGACAACAGTCCAGTTGTACAAGGATTATTTTGCATTTAGTTTCTAGGAATATAACAATTATCTGCACAGAGGACAAAACACATCTATTTTGTTTTATTTCTTCTTTTTGCTCAACTCTTCCTTCTTTCTTCAATTAGAAATGGGCCCGTGGACTAGAATGTGGCCCATGGACAGGTTTGCTTTCTTGAAATCCTGGATTGTTTTTTTTCTGGGATTGTATGTGCAGTTTTCCAAAGCGTTGGCCTGTCCAAGTGTATGCCGTTGCGACCGAAACTTTGTCTACTGTAATGAACGAAGCTTGACCTCAGTGCCTCTTGGAATACCGGAGGGTGTAACCATACTCTACCTCCACAATAACCAAATTAATAATGCTGGATTTCCTGCAGAACTTCACAATGTCCAGTCTGTGCACACAGTCTACCTGTATGGCAACCAGCTAGATGAGTTCCCTATGAATCTCCCCAAGAATGTCAGGGTTCTCCACCTGCAAGAAAACAACATCCAGACAATTTCTCGGGCTGCTCTGGCACAACTCTTGAAACTGGAAGAGCTTCATCTGGATGATAATTCTATCTCTACTGTTGGAGTGGAGGATGGGGCATTCCGGGAAGCTGTTAGCCTCAAGCTTCTGTTCTTATCCAAGAATCACTTAAGCAGTGTACCAGTTGGCCTTCCAATGGACTTACAAGAACTACGAGTGGATGAAAATCGAATTGCCATCATATCAGACATGGCCTTTCAGAATCTCACAAGTTTGGAACGTCTCATAGTGGATGGTAATCTCCTTACAAATAAAGGCATTGCAGATGGCACCTTCAGCCACTTATCCAAACTTAAGGAATTCTCTATAATAAGGAATTCATTGACATACCCACCTCCCGATCTTCCAGGTACAAATCTACTTAGGCTTTATTTACAGGACAACCAGATATCACACATACCACTTTCAGCCTTTTCAAATCTTCATCAACTGGAACGACTTGATATTTCCAACAATCAACTCCGGATGCTGTCTAAAGGTGTTTTTGACAATCTTCACAGCCTGAAACAACTAACCGCAAGGAATAATCCCTGGCTATGTGATTGTAGTATTAAATGGGTTACTGAATGGCTCAAATTAATTCCTTCCTCCATCAATGTCCGAGGATTCATGTGTCAGGGACCAGAACAAGTCCGAGGTATGGCTGTCAGGGAACTCAACATGAACATGTTGTCATGCCCCACAACTACCCCAGATGTCTCATTTGTTACCCATATTCCCACAACATCTTTGCCAACCACGATGGCCCCTACTTCATCACACTTAACCCCAAGTAATAAACAAACAATCATTCTTCTTGCCCCTACTATAACCACATTCCCCACTGTGCCTGAGACAAATGATGAAGAAAAAATGACCCTTCCCACTGTTGAACGATTTCAGCTGTTTATTCACATTGTAAATGGCACTTGCATCCAAGTGAGCTGGCATTCTCTCTTTAATGTGATGGCCTACAAGCTTACTTGGGTTAAAATGGGTCACAGTCTGGAAGGAGGCATTATTCAGGAACGGATAGTTACTGATAAGAGGCAGAACATCAGCTTGACAAATTTGGAGCCCAAATCTACATATCGGATTTGTTTGGTTCCTTTGGATGATTTTAATAATTACCGCATAGGTGAGGACACTGTGTGCTCAGAAGGCACAACAAAGGCTTCCCTGTTGAATAACGGAAGCAACTCAGCTAGCCACGAACAGACAACTTCTCATAACCTTGGTTCTCCATTTCTGTTAGCAGGCTTAATTGGGGGGGCTGTTGTATTTGTGCTGGTGGTTCTGCTTAGTATCTTCTGCTGGCACATGCACAAAAAAGGACGCTACACCTCTCAGAAGTGGAAATACAACCGTGGGCGACGGAAAGATGACTACTGTGAGGCAGGAACCAAGAAGGACAACTCCATCCTGGAGATGACAGAAACCAGCTTTCAGATTGTCTCCTTAAATAATGATCAGCTCCTTAAAGGAGATTTCAGATTGCAGCCTATATATACCCCAAATGGGGGCATTAACTATACAGACTGCCACATTCCCAACAATATGCGATATTGCAACAGCAGTGTCTCAGACCTGGAACACTGTCATACGTGATAGTGAGGTGTGTGGTGAGGCAATATTGCCAAAAGCAAAAACCCAGAGGGAGCAAGCAAAATTAATCTACTCACACACAAATCAACAAAAATTACATTTGATAAATGTTACGCAAATGCATTTGCGCATTTGAATACTCTGTAATTTATATGGTGTACTATATAATGGGATTTAAAAAAAGTGCTATCTTTTCTATTTCAAGTTAATTGCAAACAGTTTTGTAACTTTTTGCTTTTTAAATCTTTAAAATATATATAAATATATATATAAATATATATATATATTGAAGAAGTACTGTACAGGGTTGTACAATAAGAACCCAATGCCATGGCAAAGGAAATACAAAACAAAATGCCTCATTCTTCAAACATTCAATACTTTGATTTTGGAGCTGTTTGGGGGATTTTGGCTCGTATATCCATTAGTTTAAGATAAGTTTGTATTACAGGAGGAAACTCTAGGAATGCCTAAGCAGTGTTACATGAGAGGAAAACAATTTAACTTCATTGGTAATTTTAAAAAATGGAATAGCATTTGTAAAAATTAGATTGGCCACCTTGCCTGCCTCTGTCTCTTTAGCTTCCTTTAGTCAGAGACTAAAACTAGGAACTCCCTGGATATCAGGCTTAACCAACCTGTATCCTTCATTTTGTTATTGCTTTTTTTTTCTAAAAGTTTATCACTTTGTTCATTTCTTCTCAGAAAAGCTGGTATGGAATCCATCAAGGCATTTGTTATTCTCACCAAATTTGGAATGTTTTCTGACCAGCCTTATTAAAAAAAAAAAAATTAAACCGCATCTAGACTTTGTTTTCTCCAGAAATGCATTTTTGAATTCCCGGTGAAATCATATTAGGTCATAATTTCAAAAATTCTATTAGCAATCCATACAGATCTTTGGCAGAATACAATCAATACTTTCATTCTACAGGTGGTCCTCAACTTATGACTGCAATTGAGTCAAAATTTTCTGTTGTTAAATGAGTCAGTTGTTAAGTGAATTTTGCTCCCTTTTACGACCTTTCTTGCCACCATTGTTAAGTGAATCACTGTAGTAGTTAAGTCAGTTACATGATTGCTGAGTAAATCTTGCTTACCCACTGACTTTACAGTCTTGTACACCCATTTACAATTACTTGCCAAACTGATTTTGCCAAATGCATATCTTGCATTGTTTCAGATTAAGAAATGTCCTCAACTTTATCTGATGCTCTTCCAGATTATTTTGTTCAGTTTTGTACCTTTGCAAAATGACTTCTGGGATTCTAAGCTGTACAGTTCTATTAATATAGAAACATGACAGAAAGAATAGCTACCCCTTTAGTGGTAGAAGAAGAACAGTTTCCAGTGCATCATATGGAACATCATATGTTATGCATGGAGAACTTAGTGCAGCTGTTAGTGTTAGACAAAAATCCACTAATGGTAGATTAGCTAATGCTCCCCTATCCCCATATGTAGACTCTGCATGAAGTTGAGGACACAACTGTATGATAGCTTCATATACTGGCATGACTGGGATATTAGCCAAGGGATAAGATGTTAGCTGAGATTATGGAATTATAGTCTACTAAATGTAGAGAGTAACAGGTTGGGGAAGGCTGCACTACACTACCCATATTTGATTTGATTTTTATTTATTTTAATAAATTAGTGTGGCATTCCCTTACACTCTTCTCTATTTTTAAAATCTAATTAAATTCACTCTTTCCGGTCATATGCAGAATACTTGAGAATTAAGCACAATTATCAACTCATTCATTTTTAAAAACAACAACTACTATGTCACCTCCTCCTCCACAATTATATTGATTTGAAACAGAGGCTTAAAACTGTTTTCTAATAATCAGAAACTACCTGCAAAATTAGTCATCTCAGTAATATATCCTTTAATTAAAGCCTAACCAAAAATCATTTTTGAAAAAAGAATAACTTAAGGAATGGAAATGAGAACCATGGTCAGTGTACCTTTTCAGTTTACCTAACCTGTTATTAATCACAAAACACACCTACAGATACATTAATGTTTAGCAACATTCAAATAGATCACTACTTTGTAAGATAGCAGACTCCAATAATTCCCTAAGGGATTTGTTCATACTGCAATCATCCTTCAATAATAACATAAAAATTTCCGTTGGTTATTTTAAGCAACCTGTGTGGGTACTGTATCAGTGTAGTTGCTGAAGGTTGCTAACTGAAAGATTGCCATATGGTTTGAAATGTATAATTTTAGCTAGAAACTATGCTTTTTTCCGTTTGACTGGACTAGCTGATTATTTGCACATGCTGGATAATGGGATGTCCTCCAAACTGAATTCCTTTATAGAGCATAAGGTTAAACCTTATTTCCAGCATAAGGAATACCTCTGAATTTCAGTTGCTGAGAGTAACAACTGTTACATTCTTACTTCTTCCTAATCAGAATCATGTATTTGATGAGAAATATTATGATAGACTAAATAGGCTTTTTTGTTTAATCTAGTTGTTTCTAGTTATGTTTTTCTATATCATGAACCTAAGCAACACACACACGTACATACACTATCTTATCAATAATAAAATGGAGAGTCCAAACAGTAGATCTTGTATCTGTGTTGCAGTATATATGGCAGTCATTTACATGAACAAAAGAAAGTAAATATGTTCATCAATGCCATTAGGATTGAACCTGTGTCATCGTAGTAATCTTTGTCAGGATTTTACCTTTTCCTTTACATTCTGATGGTTGTCAGGAGTACTATGATTTTTTCCCAATGACTGAAAGGAAATTATCTGTCTCATCTTTGAAACATGAGCTGGTTTCATTCTGGTTTCATTCTGTTCAGAAAGCATAAGCATTATTAAGCAGAACATCAGTCGTGAAAACAATGACTTATTCCAAATGAACATTTTCAACGAGTTCTTAACCAAACCACTTTTCAAGTTGCAAAATTCCTAGTGCTTCCATGAGCAATTTTCAGTTGGTTCCTTCCCTTTGAACTCTTCCTACTTCTACTTTTCATAATATAATGGATGATTGAAGATATATATAACCCTACATCATATATATATATATATATACACACACACACACATGCACATGCACACATACCCCTCTCAAGGCTTTTATAATATGTTTTTATACCCAGGTTACAAAGGACAATTACTGTGTTTATACAATATGTGCAAGCCAAACAATGAGCCTTTAAGATGACTAAAACTTAAGAAACAGGCTAAGTCAAAAGTTGAGTTTCCTACAACTTTCTAAATGGAAAACTATCAAGTTTCAATCTACCTATTTCAGATTAGTCAAATATTGTGTAAACCTAGTCAAGGAGACCTATAATAACAATTTAAACATGTCAGAATTAACTTTATCCATTATTTTAAAAATTGTCCTGGATAAATTTACTGTTTTATCTTCCAGTTGGTTTCATAATGTTTGTAGGCATTTAATACTTTGTTTAAAGACAGGTATTCTATGCAGAAAATTTACAAGCAATAAGATTTGAAAGATTTGATGGAAAGCTAGTCATTTGGTCATCTGATGCTTTTGCTAGCAATGTCAATACCACTTAGTGCAGTTTGAGAATCCAGTCCCAAAACTCTCCTGATCTAATTGGATCATTTCAAAGATAGTCTGTTTCAACTTGTTTTGGTTTACTGTAAAGAAAAAAGGGTGATTCATTGTCCCATAGAGTGATATAGCAAAAAAGAATTGACTGCAACTTTTTCAGCAGGATGCAACATTTATAGGAATAAAAGACCATTATGAGAAACTGTTGCCCAATTTTATCGAATTATAGAAATGTTGATGGTGGTGAATGACTTGGCCAAATTTCAAACCTATATAAGTAGTTTATTTTTTTCCTGCAACGGAACAAGTATTTAAAAGGAAAGTATATGACTCTTTCTAAAAGCAGTTGAGTGGACTTAGAATTTGAGCCATTATATAGGATTAACTTTCTATTTTCCATAAAGTAAATCAGTTTATGATAGCTAACTAATGTCATGTAAAATCAAAATTTCACAAGAGGATCAGACTAGATAGCTAATGATAACATTAAAGATTTCTTCCTGTTCCCATGAGTTTGTTTGACCTGGATAAAGTTTGCTCAGATCTTATGAAAATATGAATAAAGCACTAATGATTGCAGAGAAATATATGCATCTCACAAAACTTTGATATGAAAGTGAATATCATTTGTTAAAGCATCACTAAATAGTGATTTTGTTTCTTCATTATTTTTCAAGTGTAATATAGATTTTTTCCCAAATTAAAATGCTTTTCTGTAGAGAACTGAGCAGGGAGGTTATTTTATTATATTAAAAATTTTGTGATACTTCTAGTGGGCAAAACAAAGTAAATTATCATATGAGATCTGGAGGTTAGAAACTTAATTCTGATGACAAAGTAGCTGGCTGTTTTTCACATATGCAATAGCTAATATTTTTGGAACAATGCTTAAAAGCATGTATTAACTCTGGTAGCTGAATGGGATAATGCAAAAAATAATATAATTATTTGTCCTTTCATTCATCAATCCATCCACCCTCTGGAAGTGATTGCAGTCATTGAGAGAGTTGCATCTACTCTCCAAAGTTAAACTACCTTGTACATACCAAAAGTTTCTTACAAATCCTACTTAATCTCAGAAGGTAAGCAATGTGGGATCAATACCTTTAAGGAATGATGCCATCCCAACCTTAAAAAATTTGTGAATCCAATGGTGCATAAGTTTTTAAGTTTCAGATATCTACTGTAGTATTCCATTGTAAAAGGTATCTTTAGAAGTATTCTGTGCAGCCAGAAAATGTCAGGAAGAAAGGTAGGACTGTGCTGTTAGTTCCACCTGCAACATCAGCATGCTCTGCCTCCTGGTGCTTTCCTGTTTTACAGATAGGAAAAGAATTCATTTTAGTACTAAAGGTCAATGAAAAAAGAACAGCCAGTAAGCAGTCACAAGTTCAGAGGGAGTTGAAGTACATGTTTTGCAGGTGATATTAAGAGGCCTCAGGTTTGTATACTGGAACAGCTTACAATAGCGTTTTTCAAACTTGGCAACTTTAAATGTATGGACTTGAAGTTAGCAAAACACCAGTTTGCAACGCTGCACTACACTTTCAACAAAATTTCAGAGAATGAAAACAATAGAAACAAGTCACATTTTTAAAAAGTGCTAGAAATAAAACAACTATTGTTTTTTGCTGTTCCCCCTAATAGCATTGCTTTGCTGACAGGCTAATTTTAAGGCTCTTTAGTTCACATTGTTCTTTATGATTGCAATAGTAATTTGGAAAGTGGAAGAGAGAAACTATTCAAAAAAATTCCTAAGCTTTGGATTATTCTTTTTTCCAAGCTTGAATTGCTGTTCTGAAAGCTTCTCTCAGTTGTTTCCATGTGTTAGTGCTATTGTAGTTGCGTTAAGCAAGTGAATAGAAATATTTTGTATAGGCTCCCATATGTTCAGAAGCAGTCTTCTGAAAGTTTTGCACAACCTTTGGATATTAAGAGAATGTATTTGTGGATTTCAAGTTGCAATCTCTTATGCCCTAGCTCCTAGAATAATTCATCTGCAAATTCTGAATATGTCCTCCATCCAAAGAAGACATTTCTTCATTGCCACTTCGTCCTGCACCTCATAAAAATGTGGCAGAGTGGGTGAACATGACATGTTTGTTCCTAAATAGCAATAGCATTTAGACCTATATACCACTCCATAGTGTTTTACAGCACTCTCTGAGCAGTTTATAGTGTCAGCATATTGCCCCCCCCAAAAAAAAAATTGGGTCCTCATTTTATCAACCTTGAAAAAGGGAAGGCTGAGTCAACCTTGAACCTATCAGGATCAAATTCTTGGCAGTGGGCAGAGTTAGCCTGCAATACTGCATTCTAACCACGACACCCACCAAAAGCATACTACAGCTCAAAGCTACCCTCAGAAAAGCTGTAGAGGATTATTTCAAGATAGAATAAAAGTAAGGTTTTTGTTGGTTTTACAAGCACACTGCAGGAGTGAGGAATCCTCACTGTAGGATATGTGCATTTCCCAGCTCCTTTTTGTGACCTCAAAACTCCCTCTCCTACCTACTTAAAAATTGAGTCTCCTTATTTAAGTGACAGACTGCTAAGAAAGACCATGGATATGCCATCATTTTACCAGAAAAACAAATGGTGACTAGGGGTTCACCTGAAATATGATCTCGCCCCATATTAAAAAATTCCAAATCTGCCTATTTATTATTGATAAGATTTTTCATGTGTGTGTCTGTATGTTTATCCATATGTCACCCGATCACTAAAACTGACAGCCTTGGGGGGGGGAGTTAACAGATTAAAGTTATATAAGTATTTGCCTTAATTACTTGGTCACACTCAATGAAAAAACATATTGTTTGCAAGCAGAACATCTCAAGTTAAAATCCTCAGTTAAAAGGATATAGGTGATGGGAAAAGTACTGATTTTCAGGAGAAATTACACAAGGAAGAATAAATCTTGGCCCACATGATCTGATATTCTTCACATGAAAGGTCTTTATTTGCTTTACCAGGAAGAAAACATCTGGGTAGCTACATATTATTAAACTTCAGTTCCCAATATGGGTAATAATCAAGGATAATGAGAACCACTATATATAGTGATTAGTATCTTAAAATGGCCTCAGGCAGAATTTTCTAGTGTCGGTGTGTGTGCTTGCATGACCTTAATTATAGGAAGCCTGTTTTGCAGTTTCATTTCAAACATGGACATGCCATAATGTTTTTATTGCTTTGTTCTTGAATTTCTAGATTGAGGTAAGTCTATGGTAAGGCTGATGAAAGAGTTGATATGAGATTTCAGGTTAGGTCGACCTACTGCATTTGCAATCTGATAGTAACAACTGATTTATATGTCCTCAACTCTGAAATCTTATCTACTATATGATTCTATAAGCTCCCATAGATGCTCTCCCCCTTCTATACAATAGATTCTTCAGTATCTAATTTTCAGTATCAAGATCATAAGGACACAACATGTAATAGCTAACATTGAATGGTAATTCTCTTAAACCCCATGAAACAAGTTTGGCTGCATTATTCCTCAAGTGTTGGTAAAATTGAAAGAGTTTTCTGAAAAGAACATTACAGGTAATCCTCGACTTACCACAGTTCATTTAGTGACCATTCAAAGTTACATCACTGAAAAAAGTGACTTATTTTTCACTCTTATGACCATTGCAGCATCCCTATGGTTATGTGATCAAAATTCAGACACTTGGCAACTAACTCATACTTAGACCTTTGCAGTGTCCTGGGTTCATTTTGCTACCTTTTGCTATCTTCAGTCAAGTTAAGTCAATGGGAAAGCCAGATTTCATGAACAACCATGTTGCTAACTTAACAACTACAGTGATTTACTTAAATGTCTTGCTTAGTAGCAGAAATTTTGGACTCGATTGTGGTCATAAGTCAAGGACTACCTGTAGTTTCTAAAAAAAAATCTAGAAGGCTAGAAAATACATTGTCTCTAAAATGTAAAATTTGCATAACATTTATATTTTGTCTGGATCATTCCTTATCTGCTTTTCAAGATAAGAGACATTTCTGAAAAGAAAACTATAATGTTAATATAGAACATTTCTAGAATGTCATTTCTTTTCTTTTTTTCCAGTTCTTTTTTCAGGACTTGGCAACTATGTTTCCGTGGCATAATGGGTTAAGTTAAGTCATCTTTAGTTAGTCTTACACTTCTCACTCTTTATATGCAGTTGTCACATATAGCGAGAAAATTTTATGTTATAATATGCACAGATGAGCAGACACATATATGTGTGATATAGTAATGATTTGAAATAGAATAAGCTGCACAAACAAAAAATGAAAAATGCTAATTTAATAAAATGTTGATTCTTCATATGCCTTTGACTCTGCAAACCAGTGGTGGGTTTCAAAATAGTTTACCACCGTTTCGGTGGACGTGGCTTGGTGGGCGCACTTTGCGCGCACGCACACACACTTTGCATGCACGTGTGTGCCAAACGCGCACTTAGCACAGGCACAGAGGCTTTCTGACTCACCTCCTGCAATCCTGCACTCACCCTGTCACTTCAGCAGCTGATGTACGGCAATCTGTTGTGCCGCAAAGCAGCTGCGCTTCAAAAGCAGGGAATAAGGGCTGCACTTCAAAAGCAGGGAATAAAGGTCAGTATGGGAGCCCGGGCCAGCGGTTGGGCCCAACAGCAGCTCCAGCAGCTCCTCAGAGAAAATCAGTTTGGTCTCCGCCGATCTTCGGCGCTACCAGTACACCAGAACCGGGCCGAACCAGTAGAACACCACCACTGCTGCAAACTAATATAAAGTTCATAACTTTCTAAACTGGAGGAATTTCACAGAACTCAATGTACCATTTATTTGCTTTAGTGAAGTGCATTGAAATGCAAGGGAATGCATTTGAAATCTCAGATCAATACCTATACTTTTCTGCAGCAAATGGATTGTCTTTCCACGATTCAGTGCTCCTGGTAGCAAATAACACTACATATATAAAGACATTCTAATAAGTAGAATGATTGGAAAAAAAATAACAACTATAAAATGATAAAACCAGAAAACAATTAATGGCAACATCATTACTCTGAAAGAGTAAATCTGAGTTATTCCTGGAACAGCATTATATTGTCTCAAAGGTACTTTTTCCAAAAGGTCCAAAACATGTTTTCTTTCCTTTGAAAACATTTTGTTTCTCATCCAAGAAACTTCTTCAGTTCTGAAGTTTCTGTCCTGTTATCTTTTGGAAAAAGCAGCTTTGGGACAGCCATAACTTGGATGATTAAGAATCTCCATAGACATTCAGTATTAAATTACCCTTAGATTTGGTACACATTGGTAAAAAGACACTTTTGCCGGCCAGGGGATTATCTTCAGGAAATTAGTTTAACAATCCTTGGAGTTTGCTCTTTAAGATAGGTACATCTGTACATATCAGGTATGATAAAAGTGAATGTTTCATATACAAATACAGTAAAAATAGTCATACTAGGACATGGCCCGATGTAGATTGTAGATGACAAAAGTTCTCTAGAAACAGGAAGTGAGAATGCAATTTTGGATTTCCTCTGTAATGTAAGTGAGACAAGTTTTGCATCCCTAAATATTAGCATAGTTAATGTATTACAGCACAGAAGCTGAATATTTTCTATTTTCCCAACACACCTCACACTTAGCATTAGCAGACCTGAAAATGTCTAATTTAACAATTATGGGGTGTCCTGACAAAAAGAATGTTACATTTTCCTGACAAAAAGAATGTTACATTTGAAGACCTCTTATATAGTTTATTTGTACTGCTTAATCATGGAAAAAATAATCTGTAATCGGGCATAACTTGTATTTCTTTAGATGCTTTCTATGCATTGTTTTCACTTTTCTTGCACATACACACACACACACACACACACACACACACACCCCTGGTCACTGGCGAGCTCCAGTCAGCAGCAGGTGGTGGGAAAAGGAAGAAAGGGGGAGGAGGGGTGGTGTGCAGTTGCAGTGGAACCTTGAGCTCCCCCCACCCCAGCCCTCCCAAAGCACCTCTGCATGCAGCAGTGGTGGAGATGGCTGCAGCGAAGCCTTGAGCACCCCCCACCCCATATATGGTATTTAGGTTTTAGGTTTCTTCGGGTATTTTCCCACATCACCCAAAGAAACCTAAATCCTAAATACCACACACACACACACACACACCAACCAAGTATAATTCAGGGAATGTTTATTAGAAAAAAGAACTTCAAACCAATTCTGGTATGCTTTGGGTCCTGGGAATTATTCGGTATCTGTTATGTTATGTGCAGATGGCTCATTTAAGTCTCTTATCCACTCTGAGACAAGTATTGCTCTTTTATATGAATTCAGTGCCAGTCATACATACATATTCTACAATAGGGATCAAAACTAGATATTTTTTGTGAATATCAGATGCCTTCTTCCTTGCTTCCAAACAGAAGTAAATGACTGTTAAAGGGAATTTTAGAGCTGAAAAGGCTACTTCATGTTAGTTGACAATAAGGAAAGTAGAAGACAGATGTTGCCTGTTAACATTCCCATGATTATATAATAACTAGCTAAAGGTAGGATTCTAAGATTGCATGCAGAGGAGGGGTTATCATAAGGAAATTGAGGGGCTGATAAACATCCAGGAATCATAAGTAGGAATGTATGACTCCACATTTATTTTATATTAGTCTGATACATATTTAATAAGATGTTATCCATCCCATTTCTGCATCATTTTGCTGTTTTGGAAAAATGTATTTGTTTTCATGTATAGTTATTCATAATATAATGATTTTGTATATATCATTCCCAAATGTACACATTTTATTTACAACTTTCCATAATAGGCACACTTCTGTAATTTGTGTGTGTGACAAGAACTGCATCACAAAATTAATTGAAATGCACAATGAAGTATGTGTTCCAATCTGCATACTAATCTGGAATCCATATATTAATCTGGAAAATAGAAATACACTGACCTAATATATATCTTCAACATCCATAAAAGAAAAAGAAAGAAAGATTCCCCAACATTTTCTCAATCCAATTTAAGCTGTTTAATTCTGTTCAGAAGTTATGTACTCTAGAAACCGGGAATAGCATGGAAATAAGTCATTTAGGGGCTTCCACAACAATAGTTAGTGACATCAAGAGTCTTGCCTGTTTTGAATATGCATTACATGCATGTAAAAAAGATACGGATTTGATATTTTGGTTACACTCCCTTTTTGACATTCTTGATCATTGCTGTAGGTACACCTAGAATCATCAATATAGAGTATATAGATTGGGGAGGAATCCTTGTCCAAACTTGAGGACACATTTCCAGATGTGGCTTGGGACACCTCAAAAATATAGGTTAAGAAAAAATAGTCATAGACTCATATCCCTGAGAATTTTATTGAGTCACAAGGAAAGATCAAAGCTCCACAGAAAAAAGAATCTGGAGATTTAAGCCTGGTATTATAGCATTTTTAATAATGCAGCATGTTTTTAAGGAGCAGGTCTCCCCCAAATAAAAGTTTATACTGAATAATTAAAACTTGGCATCTGGAATCTTTATGATGTCGCCAGAGCTCTAGTTGTTTGCTTTCAATTAAGAAGAACCAGTGCTACCTATAATATCTCTTTCCTGCCTTTGATTTTGCCATTTGCCTTTGATATGTGGGTAGAAAAAGGACATACTGCACATGCTCATAGATACTATTCTTTGGTACGTATGAATTTCAAAGTATATGAAATATTATTTAAAATATGTTTTGCGGCTAAATCTTACTGACTCCAGACTGAAAGTGTTCTCTAAATCTGCTGCTTATCATGTTCATTAAAATTACTTAACAATTGCTCTTCACTTACAGATAATGAGCACTATATCTAGAAACAATTTACCATTTCACTTTATCTCTAAGCCTATGGATATTTAAAAACCACTTGGACCTGGTCTATTTACTTAAGAAGAAGAGCAATATAGTCTTCTGGGTGGAAATAGTATTTGACCTAGCATCTTTTTTTGTAAATAATTTTCCATAACAATAAAAAAGTGTAAAGTCCTATTCTATCTGACAAACGTGTTGATGACACAAGGTGCAATGTGTAACCTTACAATTGGTGCCTTTCAGAAAATAGGGCAAACACACAGCAGAACACAATTGGAGGAGAAATATTACAACCCAAATCTGAGCTTAACTATTCAGCCTATTTATTGAACAGTCACATTTATTTTAGAATAACATTTCAAAGAAAATATTTCTTAACAAGTGATGAAAGACTTTGGGTAGAAAACAGATGCTGTTTTGGCTAGGGGAAAGAACATTTCTCCCCTTCATTGAGGCATCTTGTAAAATCTATAATGTGTTGATGCCATTAATGTAGGAATATGTGACTTCTGATATTCAAAAGACGATCACTGTCCATTCCACAGAAATATATCATTTGCATTCCCACATATTTTTCAGGCATCTTATGATGAAAAAAATTATAGAGAGAATAAGATCTGACACTTTGGATAAATCATTCTTTGCATCATCTGCCACCCACATCCTGCCTGTGTTTGGTAAGCTTTGTGTGATAAGAGCTAAGTGAGCCCCTTATTTTTCTTCTGACTCTTCAGAAACACGTAATTTCAAGCTGTATTCAGAGGAATCATACAGTTGGAAAGATTAATTTAGGTCATCCAATCCAATCCCCTACTCAGTGCAGGAATCCAAATTAAATAATCTCCAACAGATGGCTGTCTGGCCTCCATTTAAACATATCAAGCACAGGGGAATCTACCATCTCTCTACATAATTGGTTCCTGTCAAACCATTCGTACTTTCATAAAATCTTTCTAATATGCATTTGGAATTCCTGCAACTTAAAGCCATTATTCTGTGACTTATACTCCAGGAGAAGTCTGGATCTTCTTCTGTTTCAGGGATTTCCTTTCAGGGCTTTGAAGAATAATATTATATCCTTCTCTGCCCCAAACACTGACATTATCTTCTTTTCCCAAGATTAAACAACCCTAATTCCTTAAATTTCTCTTTACAAAACTTTTTTAGTCTTCTAATTATCCTTCTTAGTCTTCTCTGAAGTTACCCCAAATTACCTGCATTTTAATTTTATTCATTAACCAAACTTGTATAACTGTTCATCTCATCAAAAGCAACTCTGGGTGGTGCACAACAATCAGGAAAAATACAAATATAAAAGTAAGAGATATAAAAATGTAAAAAGCAATATTAATAAAGAGCATAAAAAAGACTTTGAGGCAAAGAGAGGATAAAAATGGGGAATTCTTAGTGTGGTAGCCAAAATGGACCCAAGTAACTAAGTTGTGCTCTGATCAATGTAGATTAAAATGAAACTATTGCCTCCTGTAAATTTTAAACAATACTTCTGTTGATGCAGCCTAATATTGCATTTGCATTTTTGGTTGCCCCATTACACCTCTGAATTATATGCAGTTTGTCATCAATACCAAATACTTTGTCACAATTACTATCACCAAACTATTCTATACCCTATGCTTGATTAATATTTTCTAAACATGTAACTTTCATTTGATAAACATTACTTTCATCTCATTTCTCTAACTCATCAAGTTCATTATGAACATTATGTCTGTCTCTTATAATATTAACTATTCAATCTTCTGTCATCTGCAAACATGATAAAAATTTTCATCCACCTTCTCATCAAAATCATGAATATAAAAGTTGAAGAGTACAGAGGCCAGGATGGAAGCTCATGGTAGCTCACTAAGTATCTCTCTTCAGTTTGATGACAAGAGACAGATAAGTACATTTGAGTACAATTTTCTACAAGATCTGGAGTTTTCATCCTATGTTGATTATTAGTAATCATAGCCTCTTTTTCCAAAGTGCTTACAAGTAAATATCTTTATCATCTATAGATATACTGTAAATCTAAATTAGATTTAGATCTGCTGAACTGCTTTCAGATTGATTGTTCTGCAGTTCCTTGGATCTACCTTTCTCTCTTTATGAAGATAATATTTCATCATATTTATTCTTATCATTAGGCTATTTATAAATAAGTAGAGGCACATGAGAAAACAGCAAGGTTCTTCCCAGATATGACTGGATCCAGGCTTTTAGAGCCAGCAAGCTATTTTGTCTCCATGTCTGCATATGATCACATAATAACCAGTAGTGGGATCCTACCTTAGTCGCTACTGGCTCTGTGGATGATTGTGCGCATGCGTGCATGCTCCTAATGTGGCACCTCTAACAAGCCAATCAGCTGAGAAGATGAAGAAATGTAAAGCTAGGAGCAACCCTCCCACCCTCCCATGCGCTTTTTGGTCTTTTATCCTTGATTGTCGAAGGCTTTTTTTTCCTCCTCTCAGCTGATCTGAGGCTTTTTTTTAATTACCAGTTGGCTGAACTGGTAGTGATTTTTACTACTGGTTTGCCCGAACCCAGGGGTGGGATTCTACCAGTTCGGCCTGGTTCTACAGAACCAGTTGTTACGTTTCCCAGTAGTTCAGAGAACTGATAAAACGGGCCCCTGGCTGGCCCCGTGCCTCTCTGCCCGCTTCTCCTCTCCCTGCCCAGTCAGTCCCTATTGCATATGCGCAACATCGTGTGCATGTGTGACATGCCTGCAGCCTACTTTTGCCCACCAGGCCAGCCATTGATGCCTGTCTTTTGCTGCGGCAGAGTGAAAAGCTTACAAGGCCCCCTCCCTTCAGGAAATGGCTCCTGGGCAGCAGAGAGAAACAGGATTCAACCAGGCTGCTTCTCTGCTGCCCA
>AZIM01001747.1:102700-117486 GCA_000516915.1 Ophiophagus hannah
TTTCTTGTTTTTTCTTTTGAAGATGTTTCACTTCTCATCCAAAGATGCTTATTCAACTCTGACAGGATAGTGGGGAATGGAAGGATTTATATTCCTTGCAGACAGCTGGTAATTTGCATCCTTTTAGAGGGTCGCTGAAGCATCCGGAGGTCCATCCTTGTCCCCAAGGTCACCAGAGCAGCGCTCCCGGTCCCCGCAGTCTGCAATCCCTCCTCTGGAAATCCATTCCCATTCCCACACCACTCAAAGGGTATCCATCCCAAACTGTACATCCTTTTAGAGGGTCGTTGAAGCACTTGGAGGTTTGTCTGTGTCCTCAGCGTCACCTGGGTGGTGCTCCTGGTTCCTGTGGCCTGCTGAAAAAGCTTCTTGGATGAGACATCTTCAAAAGAAAAAACAAGGAAGTACAGTTGCCACCTTAAAAAGCACCTTTGGGACTACAGCTGGTATCAACCAGTTTGAGGTTAGGCTCTGCCATTTACTTAGGGGGTCTGGCAATGATGGGGAGTTTTTACAATGGCTTTATTGAGCTTGATGGAAGGATGGATTTTGGCCAATAACTCTGGTTATTTTTGTTTTAAATTGGTTACTGATGTTTACATGTTGGTTTTTAACTTGTGTTTTATTGGATTGTTGTTTTAACTGTTGTAACCCACCACAGTCACTTAGATGAAGGCATACAAATTTTTTTTAAAAAAATTTAAAAATGCAACCCTCACACATAAAAAAGCTGGAAAATCTGCAGAACTGGGTCCTAGAGGCCCCAAACCCACAGCCAGCCAGTCTTGCTAAGATTATGTTGGAGTCTGTTTTTCTCCATCCAAAACCCTATAGCCACGTTGGCGAACCTATGCCATGCATGTGGGAAGTGGCATGCAGAGCCATCTCTCTCGGCACGTGAGAGGTCACCCAGAAGAGCCCTACTGGGCATGCGCATGCCACTGCCACCCAACAGCTGATTGTCGGATATCTGGCGCGCATGCACAGGGGGTGGAGGGGGGCTGCGCGGGAGAAGCTTGCGCATGTGCAGGGACGCGCTGCATGAGGGGATCGCATGCGCATGCACAGATGCGCTGCGCACGAGGGGAGAATCACACACGCATGCGCAGGGGGCGTGGGGGGGGGCAGCACGCATTGCCTTCTGGGCGCGTGCAATTATCGGCCCGGGAGCCGAAAAAGGTTAGCTACCACTGTCCTATAGCATCCATACTCTGGGAAAGAACAGATACTAAAGGCAAAGATGTATAATCAAGTCTCATCCCACTTGACCCTATGCTGAAGAATGACCACATCAAAGTACAAGTTTTACCATATTTGTGATCAATTTTCTTCATATCCCATTTACTCCGGTGGAAGTAAGGAAATGTTTCCTAGGCACTAATTAACATAGACCTGTTTATTTCTTTAAAAGTTGACTTTTCAATTTGTGCCTTTAGACTATGCCCTGTCTATGACATTTTATAAAACCTTTATGGAAGAATAATTGCATGGTGTGCTGTTCTGAACCTATTAATGTCTTACCACCCAGAATAATTTTCCTGAACTTTGTTTGAGTATGCAGACAGCTCAAACAAAAATTCTGCCTAATGCTTGCAGTTATTCAGCACTTGGATGAAAATGGAAACATGGAATGAAAAAGGGCTGGCCTGGCTGTTCCTGTTGTTTTCAACTTGCATGTTTCCTGTCTTCTTATGTTCCTACTCTCCCAAGCACATTCTTTTACCAGGTTTATTTTCAAAATTCAAATAAATCCAAAAAAGCTGTACCTATGCAGAAGTACAAGGAACAGGGAGACAGTCTTAACTTCCAGTCAGGGAAAGAGTTAAGCTGCCTCCTTCCATCACACAGAATGAAAGACTCACAAAATTCATTTTAACCTGCAGTTTAAGACAAAGGGAGAAAGAAATGTTAGCTAATTCTCATGACAAAATGGGGCATGCTTTGTTTGCTTTGGAAGGTGTTCCATGTCTTAGCAGAAGCACAAAATAACTAATCAAAAACTTGTTCTAGGGAAAAGGTGGAGATATCATAACATTTAAGAGTTGACAGGAATGCATCCAGAAGAACAAATTCAATACTAACCATACTAACTAAATATGTTTATGCACACAGATAGAAATCCCTCTATCACCCTCATAAAGGCCAGCTCTTACAATTTGGTCCCTTTCTGCAAAATGAAATACTGTATATACAGTCCTCACGGTGAGGGAATAGTCCTTTATCCCATTAACATTTGTAAATTATATAAAATAGTATTTTTCAGTCCTCTAAACTGTTTCTGAATTTTGAGAGAAGGATCATATATAAAATCATATAAAATCATTCAGGAGTAATTCACTTTTCACTTGAATTTTATTCCATTAATTTTAGGACAGAAGCTCATTGGTTGAAACACAAGGAAAAAGCAAAAATCAGAATGAATCAGAATGAGCTGTAGTAGAGAAGTGGCTGGAATGCAGTATTGCAGGCTAATTCGGCCCACTGCCAGGGGTTCAATCCTGATCAGCTCAAGGTTGACTCAGCCTTCCATCCTTTTGAAGTCAATAAAATGAGGACCCAGATTGTTGGGGGCAATATGCTAACTCTGTTAAACCACTTACAAAGTGCTGTAAACCATTATGGAATAGTATACAAGTCTAAATGCTATTGCTAATCATCCCACTTTCACTCTGTGAAGTCATGTTTCTGTAGGAGATTTATATATAATCTGGTAGCTAGTAAGAATAATTCACCAAGCAAAGTTGCCTTTTAAAAGCTGGCTTGGAAGGAATAAACAAACAAAGAACTAACAAACTAACAAAGGAGTATAAGCTTGAATAGAAAGTGACATGGAAATCAACAAAAATAATATACAGGGAAAGTCAGGAAAGCATTAATGGTTTTTGTGGAGAGCAACATTTTTCACCATAAGAAAATGACATATATCGGTTAAAGCCTTCTGTTATAATTTTTCCTTCCTGCCCAAACATGATAATGATGTGTAAATTCAATTTGTATGCATCCCATAGCAATAACTTTAATAAGAACCATTACAATTCACATAATTATTAATTAGGAATAGATTGCATTCAATTTTTGTTTGATTTCTGTATGAAATGAAAGGACAAAGTTATAATTATTAATAGGTCACAAACATTGTCTGTGGCTTCAGCTCTCAGAAGTATACAAGAGAAAAGCTTCAGTCTACTTTCTAACATATCTCTATTGAGGTTTTGTGGTAAGCCATGAAAAGTGTTCCTAAAGTTACACTATCTAACCACACTTCTGTTCCAGCATGGCTGTGGTTTTGTCTTCAAACATTCCTGGAGGTACGCAAACACCATCATATCTTGTTGACCCCCCTTCTTACATAACAAAGGCAAACAATAGTTTAAAATATTGAATCATGTAATGTATTTTAGGCCTGAATCAGACTGTAATTGAAACAAATCTTTACTATGGTCAAAGATCAATACTGGAGATAATCACCTCTAGACTACCTAAGATGGCTTAGATCCGAAAAGAGTAGAATTCTTTTGAGTCAAAGCAGGAAAGCTATGGGTGCAGGGTGCACTTTTAATAGTCTGGAAAGAGGACAAGGTCATCTGTTCTTGCATTCAGGAAGCAATGAATGGCCTATACTGGTGATGGGCCAATCAGAAAATGAGATATTCCCTAAGGAGCTTAGGACAAATCTGAACATATTATTTGAAACAGTGTTCTAAAAAACAAATAATAATAAAATGGTCAGTACTACATCTCCAGTGTAAAGAAAATCACATTGGCATCAAACAATAAGGATAAATACCTTGATGGCAAACCTGTCCACAGATGTAAATAGAGCTCTCTAGGACGGAATGTTTTCTGACCAAGCGGTTTCTGGTAAAATCTGAAACATCGTATCTTCCTGCACAAAACAAATTATTCATTTAGGATCACATAAAGAATGATGTTGTACTTTGAGTCAATAAACCTATACAGAATAAAGATATAATGGACTATATTGGAAGATAAACATGTTCCATATTTTTTTCTTTAACATACTCCACATCAGTTTACCTTTAAGAAGATGGAGTCTGTTCCTAAGAAATAAGGATTTTACTATTTTAAACATTCTCTTTCCCTGGGTTATGTAAGTGTAAGGCCAGATGGCTTAAGACCATTATTTTAAAAAACCTAATAGCTACAATTCCAGTAAACATTCCTCTTTTTCACGCTCTGAAACTAAATTAAGTTAGAATGCTTAACAATAGGGACTGGCTTCAAAACAACTCTAACACTTTAAATTCTTAATCACAAATACAATATTGCCCATTATTAATACATGCAAGTAATTACTAAAGTGCACAAGAGTTTCCAAACCTATCTCTAGACTAAAATAGATTGGAAGAGAGACACAGCTGACTTCCAGAAAAATAGAAAACTTGAGGAGCATAGGTAGAAAATTTAGTTTCTGCCTTACTGCTAAATCATTCTTAAGATTACCTGGAGCGAAGAATATTCACATTTGGCCCTGATGGAAAGGGCTCCTTTAAGACAGTTTCAACCTATGTAACTAGGTATCAGGGTAGTGATGTCTGTCAAGCAAAAATCCTTTTCACTCAACAGTCCCATTTTTGCTACCTCCACCATGCTTATTCAGCTTCTAGCAGAGCCATCTTCTGGCAAGCCCCTAGCTTATTTGCTGCATGGTCTGATACATTATTATATGTATTATAATGAGATTAGAAAGGGACTTAGTTTAAAAAAAAGCATAAAGTTGGCACAATTAAAAACTTTAAAAGGGGATAAATAATGGGTAATATAAATTAATATGAATTTATGATTAGTTGAATTACATTATAAATTTGTTAAATATTGCAAATATGACAATTAATATAATAGTTATAACAAAGGAAGCAATGTTAAGAATACAGAGATTGACATAAAATAATATACAGGACTATTGGATGTTAAAAATTGATATGTATTAATATCAAACTAGATTAGAAAGCTAATGGTACCAATATGAACTATGGTCATGTTTATGTTAAAATGTATAATAACCTGGAACCACACTGTTCACACAATGATGTTTGTAGAAATAAAAAAGAAAAAAGGTATTAAAAAAGAAAAAAGGTTTGTAAAATGGGCCAAACTCACTTAACAACTATGTTACTTAGCAAAATAAATTTTGAGCTCAATTGTTGTAAGTCAAGGACTACCTGTAGAGGCACAGTCTACAGTCCTTGGCCACAAATGATGTTCAGATTCAACTTTTGATATTTTCTAAAACTGCAGAGTCTGGGAATAGTTCAAAAAAGGCTTCCTGCACCTGTTCATAACTTAAAAGAAAAACCAATAGTCAATATGCTTGATGTGTTGAAAGTCTTATACTGGCCATTCATCTTTTGTCATTGCAGTAAACAAGTGCAAAGATAGAGATGATTAAGTTGGATTCAATTTGTACAAGTGAATTAAAGGTGAGGTGATTAATTGCACAGAGGTCTTAGTGAGCAGCTCATTATTCAAATAGGAAACACCCAGGAAGAAATATGTGCTTGAATAATAATAAAGATGGGATGGAGGAGGGGGTTAACACAGTCATCACATAAAATATATTTTTCCAGCTATTGAAAACCACAATAAAACAGAATCTTTTGAAGAAGAAGAAAAAGCTCAGAAAAATAACTGCATGTACATTGTGGTTACTTTTCAGACAATATTGTACATTTCTGAAGAAAAACTACTTCCTGACATTTAAAAATGAGGACTCTTCAAGCTGTGGAATGCAGACATACATCATGTCTAAAAGATGGAGGGGGGGTGGTAACAGAGGAGGAAGAGATCAAATGTAATATTTTCTTTCAGCACAGACAACTGCTTTGAGATTTTCTACCCAGACAGCCTTGAAAACTGCCTGCAGCCTTTGCCAATTACTACTGACAAATACCACTTGGTCCTGAGTGATGTTTTAAGTGAAATAAAACAGTGAGGAAAACTGAACATGATGAAAGGAGTTCTTCTCTTCTCTTCCATTTTTTCTTCCTAAGAGGCGACTACAAGTTATATATTCACAAGGTAAGGTATATGCTTCCTGTCCATGACAAATTCCATGTGAAGTTGAGAGCCGAAGCAAACTTTGTTTGACAGTAAGAGGAAGGGAAGACAAAACTCATTTTCATGACTTCTAAAACATTTTTTAATGTTAAGCAAAGAAAAAGAAGGTACTATAAGGCCCTGCTCAGCATCATTCTTCACAGTATCAGTAAACTAATGGAGAAAAATGACTCCTTCCCCTGTGTGCATACAAGATCCTTTCAACTCTTAACACCCTAGCCCAAAATGCACCATTCAGCATTACAAAATGCTTTTAGTACAATAGATTAGTTAACATTAAAAGAAAATTCATTTCGTGATTATCTTAAATGAAGATACATACACACACACACACACACACACACGTATGTTATCATACAAGTATTACTGAAAGAAGTGTACACTGTATTCTTGTCACCAAGAATTCATCTCTTTCCTTAACTAAAACAAAGAATTAAACTTTAATTGTCCTCCCAATGGTTGTTGTGTCCAGATAAATGTCAGAGCAAATTTCAAAACTGTGGATTGTACTTCCCACAATGCCCTGTCTTTTAGCCACACTGCCTAGGGATCGATTGACACTGATGTTCAAAACATCTGAACGGAATCAAGTTACCAACTTGATCATCTCTATCATCTCTCCACATTTATACAAAACATGTTTGGAAAAAATAAGCAGGAGTGGAAGAGTTGGCTAGACTAGAAGAAACTAAGAAACAATGTTATGTACTTCCTTTTTTTTTTCTTCACAGAATGTGGAGCAATACAAGTAGGCCTCGACATACAATTGTAATGGAGCTAGTCCATTACGGTTACGTATCACGATGGCCATTAAGTGAGATGGACTAGCTTAAGGACCCCCACTTCATTCTCCTTTATACAAGTAAGTGGGGCATGGGGTGCCTCAGAGGTGGCAGAGGCCCCAGGAGACTTAGACTTACCATATTGTCACTTTGAATGTACACTAATCGGCATACATTAAAATTGAATTTCATTGCATACAGCTCTCAAAGGGTCACCACCTCCAAAATACATTATATAAACACATAAGGCATAGCGCAGGTCCATCTCTGCCTCCCAGGCATGCCCCATCTCCCCAACATCCATTGCTCTGCTCCCTGCCCCTTGGGTCCCTGCATGCCTTTCTTCCCCACCCAGGTCCACGCAGATATTTCTTCTCCAAATGGGTCCCCACGGGCCTTCCCCTCCCGCAAGTCCCTTCCCACTACATGAGGCCGCGTACCCTCCTCATTTAACTTTTGAAGCTGTCCAGAGCTGGAAGAGGTCACTTTGTCGGGCAGCCGCATGGCATGATTCCAGAAGCAGATGCCATTTTCCCAACGCCCACAATTCAATGCACGTAAATATCAGATAGCTTGAAAACTATAGGGTGGGTTTTCATAGGAAAGCTGGTATCCGGTTTGATGTACAAGTTGATTAGTGAAATATTGGTTTTCAAATTGTGATCCTGGGAAACACAATATTTTTCAAAATATAGAAACTAGGTAACCACTATGATAAACGAGCTTTGAACGTTTAAATTAGCTTGCATATCAGCTTCATTTTCCTGAGAATGTAACTACTGCTTGAATTTGGGACATTTTCCTTAATTTACAAAGCTCTAGCTCTATGAGCTCAGAATACTTCCATACCATCTAATCACATGACCTCTATGGTAAGTAACATTAAATATTACCTGGAATGAAAATCTCTTTAAGAGTGATTTTGCACACTACAGGATTCATAACAATTCTGTCTTGAGTTGCAGAAAATGATGGGGAAAGGTCATTTTAAAGACAGCAAACAAATATATATTTAGGCATTAATTTTAATATTGTAGAAAAATTGCAGTACACCTGCACCCCCTAGTGCACATTTTGAAAACATTTCTGAGAAAATAATTTTCACATGTTTTTGACTAATTTACATGTTTGCACTGTTAGATCACAGCATAAACAAACTGAAATCAAGTACTTTAAAAAAAATTTTTTCCTGATCTGAGAAACAAGTCCCATTTTCTTTATAATAGAAAGCCCTTTCTTAAAAACATATGTAGATATATTACTAACACCTATGGTTTGGACCCTGAATTCCACTTATTTCCTTTGCCTCCTGAACTTGTAAATGCTTTAGTTTTGTTAATTTTGTTTTGTTTTCATATTCATTAATGTTATTAATACAGCTGCATATGGAAAATATCAGAATAGATGCCAAGACTGAGAACTCAATTTAAGCAAGGGTGCCTGATATGTTATATTCCTACTATGATTTCTTCACTTCTGTGTAAAGCCAATTATTGTGTTTTAAAAGCCATGTGATAGTATTGTGAACTGGGCTACTTTAGCAAACTATGTTTAAACCATGTTTTAGCCTATATGGGCCTAAAAAAAGATTATACAAATTTAAAATATTTCATATTTATAGTCTGCTCTATTGTGAATGTAATTTGTATCCCACACCTTACCAAAGGTAATTCCAAATATGCCAATACCTCAGCTGTCTAGAGTTGGAAGAATCCTTAGATTCTCTATTCCAGCCCCCAGTCATATTCCCCCAATATCCAATTACTACAATAAATTCAGCAGATGAAAAACAATCACCCAGGGCTAAGGTTAAATCAGTAGGTAGACAGTAAAGGGTAGATCTCTGTCAACAGGAAAATAATTTCATGACTAGTAGAAAATGGAAAATGATGAATTCTATCCTTCCTTAGTCAGCTAGGTCACTCTCTGAACCCTATGAAGAAGACAATGCCAAAGTACTTCTAAAAACCTTATAAAAAAAAACCTACTCTTGTTCATGTAGTCACCAGAATCAAAGCTTACTTGAAAGCATAAATGTACATGTGTGCACACCCACATATTACCTGGAATGATTTATCATCATGCATACAACATTTTTGTTTGGGCTGAACCTTACATTCATTTTTCCTGCCCACCCCCCATTTTACAACCACCCATAAGCTCAGGGATTCTTTTCAGTGTATAAGAACATTTAAGTCAGAATCTACAGTTAAACTTTTATGTTTTTCAAACTATCTGTGATTCTCTTGACTATATACCACAGCAATATTACAAATTTTTATGTGCAATTTATGCAAAACTTAAAGTGCTTTAGGGGAAGTAGCCTGTAACCTGTTTATAATCCTTGTGACAACTTTAACTTAGTTTGCAGTTTAACAAGCTAGACAAGTTTTACTTTGCCATGTTAACTTTTTTAACTCCTTTATTCTCTTCATCTATATTCACCAATGCTGTATAATGGGAATTATTTCATATACTCTATGCTATGAAAATGCCCATTTCTTATACACAGCTTCATATTTCTAAAGAAAAATTCACTTCCAAAAACACCAAATCACTGTCCACATCATTTACAGATCTTTCCCCCTAGTGAGTGTCATCTTTTGACATTTCATTCATAATGCACTTAAAAGCTTTAATTAACTAAGTTTGAAAGTTGATACTATCTTATCTTTTCCTGAATGGACAGGTCTAAAAGCACTAACCCATGATGAATGATTACCCTATTTTATAGCTGAAACAGGGAAACTAGAAACCATTCTAATGATAGCTGTAAAATGATATCAAAGAACTTCTGAGATCACCCATATTCCTCTTTTCATGAGCATTGTAGCCATAAGAGCTAAAACACAAAGACCCACAAAATAGTTTCTATTGTCATAATATGTACAACACATATATTCACTTTTCTATACTGTTATATACAATGTATTTTTTACAATTTGTTTTAGTACATTTAAAATTAGCATCACTCCAAAAAATATTCTTTGCACTTTTTTAAAAAGTTGAAAGCAAATACTAAATCACATAAAATATATTTAGCTTTGCCATATACAAAACTCTGCTCTCTAATCTCTTAGATGTATATACTAAAATGACTGACATTAATTTCTGTAGAAAAACTTAAACAGCTATTTGTTAGGCTTCAGAAAAGAGGTAAAATCAAGCTGCTATTTTTAACAGCAACATTAACCACAGCTGTGAATGATCTTCTCCAGTAGTTAAAATGCAAACTGTACATCTGAACTTAACGATGCCATTAACAAATTCAAAATTTATAAAATGTGTGGGCTAGGTGAGAAGAAAACATGTTTAAATATAAAAAGTGGAGATGCAGCAGTCTTAGAATTGTGGCATTTTAGGAAACCAGAAATATAACAAGTAATGAGTAGCACTGTAGCCTCAGCTGTGCCACAAACTGCAAAACAGATATGCATGGTTCACCAGTTCTAAAGCGTTTGCAGACATAAGCTGCTTTTGATGCCGTTACATCTAGTGTTTTTCAAGAACCAAATGAAGGCTCCTAACAAACTTCATAGAGTTCATGTAATTATTTCTCTAGTGCATATCTCTCAAGAAGTCCAGTTTATCTACTCCAGGTCAACATATGTGTCAAAGGGACAGCCAGAATCTAAATCCATCAGCAGTCTAAAAGAAGTTAAAATTCAGATGACTTTTCTTAATAAGTAAACAAGCAGAGATAAAAAGATGGTGTTTCAGAGGGTAAGCAATTTCCATTATTTTCCATCAGCCTTTCATATTCCATCATTGCTGAAGAAATTTTAGCTCAGGGGTGTCAAACTCATGTCATCATGGCAGCGTCACATGACATATCGTGACTTTTGTTCCCCTTTGCTAAACAGGACGTGGACATGGCCAGTGTGACGCATCCGGCCCATGGGCCGTGAGTTTAACATCCCTGTTCTACTTCATGAAAACAAAATTAATTTCTCTGAAGAAAGGTGTTGTGATCCTAGGAGTTCTGGAATACCCCAAGACCGTCTTAGAGATCCACAAAAGAAATTTGCCAGCCTATTCTGAAAAAGAATATTAAAATCCCATTGACTAATTGTGAAAATAGGTAGCATCAGCAGATGCATCAATTTTAATTTTTAATATGCTAAACATTGGTAAATATAGTCCATGCAAAGAAAAACTTTTTTGAGCACCTCTATATTTTTTTAAAAGTGGGAAGGTTAAGAAACACTGCTCTAAATCTTCATTTAGACTACATATCCTTTTGGCCTCATTATTGCCCTTTTTAAAATGTTTTGGTCCAATGTTTTCTTTCTGATTAACGCAGTCTTAATTAAAGGACTTTAAAGATCTATGCATTCTTGGTTTGTTTGTTTTTTCTGTTTATATTTTACAAAGTGTTCATACTGAATATTCAGTTGTTTTATTGTTGCAGAGACTAGCACAATTTTGTTTTGGGAAAATTAAATGGTTGTGGAGGATAAATGCTGAAGAATCTTATATGAAAGCTGCAGGATTCTTAGATTTTCTGTATGTAATGCTTCCACCAAACCCAGCTGATTCACAAGATGTTCATAATGATTTTTTAAAACTGAAACCTGGAAAGAAAAAACAAAATTATACTTTAAAGCTCTCTGGTTGTTAAACACATTTACTCATAAAGTCAAATTTTCATTTAATATTTTAAAATATTTATATAATACAGTAATTGTTCAGAACACACAATAATAGTATGTGTAGGATGGCAGATTCTACTTGATGTTAGAGAAAATTGTCCAATAGTATTTGTTGTTATGATAGTAGAACTAATCACAATCACTTTTATTTGGATTATTGTAATTGAAAAAAGTTGGACTCAATGGCTTTAAATAGTCATTTCCAGCTTTATAATTGCAGTTGCATGTTGGCTGTGATAATGAAAAACCTTACACCTCTAGTTTTGGGTGACTCTGATCTATTTCAATTTATTTTACATCTCTAGAAAAACTGCTACAAAGTCTAACTTGTTAATCTGTGATTTCTAATAATGTATCAAGTAATTCATCTATTCCATTTTTATTAGGAGTGCAGTAAACCAACATTTTTAACTGCTGCACAGTTGAAGAGTTCTTTCTTCTTGAATATTTATCAGAGCCAAACATTTTCTCTATAAATTCCTGACCTTTACTGGCTAGAGATAAGCTGATATATCATATGGCAGGAGACTTTCAGCTCTAAGAGGAATCTTTTTTTTTAATCTTAATAATTTAAAACATTCCACTCTCAAATTTTATATTAGAGCAGTTAAGTATTAAAAGTACCTTCTGAAGTACATGCTGAGTTTCTTCCATCAATGACATACATATTTTTGTTGCAAAAGCCACACTCTTTTCTTCGTTCTTCCTTGAAGCAACATCTCCAAGCACTACTTTTTTCCATAAAGTACTAGAGTTATAAATTTTGAATATATTTGTATGTATCAGATATTCATACAAAGCAAGAAAATGGCATTTCAAGTGACATTTTCTCAAATCAATCATTTTCAGCAAACGTTTGCAACTTACAATTCATCTGCTTCAAGACATAACAATTTAAGGGCTGTAAGAAGCGTCCAAGATGGTCCATCCCAGCCAAACGTCAGATCACTAGGAAAAAAAAGTATTTTTAAAAATCTAAATTCAATTGATTTCATATCCTAAGAGAGAAAATACTGTCTTTCTCACTTCACCAACTGTCAATTACTCCAAGTACTCCATAGTACTTTAAAAGAAAGAAAAGAAACACAATATACTAAACACATTCACTTAGAGAGCTATTATCCAACTATTGATGGAAATTAATTCTGAATTACATGAACTTTTAATATACACCTTCCTATAAAATTTCCATATGTCCCATCCCTAAATCAAAAAGTAGCAGTCCATGATTTTATTATTGTGTTTATAGAAACATATGTATATAAAATATTGACTAACTACAGGTAAAATCTGTGTCAGGAACAGGATTATAAAATACACAAATTTCTTAAGTCCCAAACCATGCATATTAGCACAATCTTCAACTAAGATATATTGCAGGATGTGTTCCAGTGTTAAGCAAAATTCCTGTGCTTAGTTAGGGTCCATCCAGAAGCAACAAACCTTGCACAAATTTATTTTCATACTTCAAATCCACAAACAAATACTGAGAAAGTTTAATGTGAAATCTTCTAAACTTATACTATAAAGATGTAAAGATGACTTACTCTAACAACTTGTGCTCTCGTAAAATGAAAAGTTTCATAGATTTCTGTTTGTCTTCTGAATAAACATATTTAAGCAATGTATCTAAAGAAAGTTAAAATAAAGTGCTTAAAACAAATAAAGGCCATAATACTTTTGCAATGCTTAAGCATTCTGTACTAGTAGTTAATATTATTAACATATCTATTAAATATTAAAGAAAAGTGGTGCAGTGGCCTGAAGGTGGAGCTCTCGCCTCAAAATCAGGAAGCTGTGAGTTGGATCCTAGGTAGAGGCAGGTATTTCTCACTCTGGGCACAATGAGTAAATATCAGCTGCGAACCCTGCATTGGCAACAGGAAGGCATCCAGCCAGTAAACACTCAGCTCCATTCAGTTGCCCCAACTCCACCCCAATGCAAGGGATTACAGGGTCATTAAAGGAATAGAGATCTAGTAGATATTAAAGAAATGAAAATATTCTGTACATGTATTCTTGTGGACACAAGTCATAACCCACAGTCTGAGAACCTGTTTAAGACATTTGTGAAGGTACATAAGGATATCACAGGAAAGGTTTGAACAAAAGCAGTATCATCAAAAGGATTGTGTGCTAGCACTTTTTTTATTCCCCAGTATCTCATCCTAGTGCATCAGACTATTTGTAGGATTCAATTGTAGGGAACTGATAGTATCCAAAGGTCTAAGAGAAAGAGATGGGCTTTCATTGTTCTAAGCTTTTCGTTATTTTGTATAAATCTAGCCAGAGCCTTACCTGTACTAACATGCACACAGCTGTGGGGATTATCAGAAGCCACAAAACCATATTCTAGAAGTAGTCGCTGGTTGTCATGAGGGCCGTAAGAAATATATACCTCTTTGTATTTTTGATAGCCTAGATGTGTTTTTATTTCATAACATTTTGTATTTTCATTAAATGAAGCTGTCACCTGAGTATGAGAAAAATGTAAGTTCAAGAGAAATATATCAATACATTCTCATTACTGAACACATGATCCTTGGATCAAACCCTACACTTTTAAAGGCAGTGGGCCTGTTAGGCCCACAAAATAAATATAATGGGGGGGGAATTAAATGTATTTACTGATAAGGTTGGAAGGGATCAATTCTATGTTAATTATATCAATTACACAATTGCTTGAAGCTTTCTTTCTCTTTCTATACTTGAACAAGAATGCTATATAGGTAGTCCTTGACTTACAACCATTTGTTTAGTGACTGAAGTTACAACAGTACTGAAAAAAATGACTTATGACCGTTTTTCACACCGAAAAAATATCCCAGTGAAGAAGCATCCCAGTTTCTCACACTGAAGAAGCATCTGATCAAAATTCAGGCACTTGGCAACTGGCATGTATTTATGAAAGTTGCAATGTTCCTGGGTCATGTGATCACCATTTTAACCATCCCAGCCAGCTTCTGACAAGCAAAGTCAATGCAGGAAACCAAACCAGATTCATTTAACGATGACATGATTCATTTAACAACGACTGTGATTTGCTTAACAAACATAATAACAAAGGTCGTAAAATGGGAGCAACTCATTTGAAAACTAACTTGCTTAACAATGAAAATGTTGGGCTCAATTGTGATAAGTCAAGAACTACTTGTAATCAGAGTTTTAACTGAAGTATCAATTAAGAAACTATCTGTATATTCTGATCTATAGTATATGTTTGATGTGTTGATGTGGTTTTTTAAAAAGTTTTAAGATTAAAATTAGTATATAT
>AZIM01001747.1:132796-148714 GCA_000516915.1 Ophiophagus hannah
CTCGCCACCCCCGCCACCCTTCCACTGAGAAAATCTTCTCGTTTGTGGGGAAAATACGTCGCCTTTCAGGTTCAAAGCGTTGCTTCCTCTTTATTGGGAGCAGATGTTAGCCTCACTAGTTGCTCCAGAGGACAAAACAAATGGGCGAGGAAGGAGATCTGGGGCGTCCCAGATCTAAATCTAAATCTGAGCTCCGAAAAACCGTCCAGGTTATTGCGGCGCATATGTATAATGAAGCCCTTCCGATGCCTTTGCCTTTTTGGTCTTTGGATAGACGGGTTGGTGATTTCCGACGTTTACGCGGGGCGCCTCTTGGACGCTGCTCTGGTACCTGCTGTTTGTGATCGGTTTGTCTATGTAACAGCTGTTGGGTTTTGTTTGCTTTTGTAGGGAGCAGCAGTCTGTCAACAGCAAGGAGAGGGGAGCTCTTGTTGCATCACGGGAGGATTGTTTGCATCTTCCTTTACCTTAGGTACACACCATTGTTGGCTGCATAATTTATTAGGCTGCCTTTAAAAAGGGGTAAAGTCGTTTTAAAGAAAAGAAAAGAAAAGAAAAAACAAAACAAAACTGCTCAATTCCATTAAGCCAGCTCTTTGGAGGATGTGATTTCTGCAGGGCTGTTTCCTGGATGTAAGCAAAATGGACTAAAAGTGGGCAAAGAAAATACATATTGCAGTTCTACCTAGATGTTAAATTACCGGTCTGCTATTATGCATGAAATAGCACTTCTGCCCTTCAGCCAAAACCTCTATTTTAAAGCAGCATTCTGTACCTCTCTCTCTTTTTTTTTTAAATAGTTCAGAGTAGTCTTCCATTTCTTCTTAGTTTTTGCCATCGTTAGATAGCTAAATCCAAGATGTGTATGTAGTGGGATGGACAAGATGGAATTGATTTGTTTTTCCATCAGTCACGCAGAATAAGTGGCCCTGGGTAAGTGTGCATCAATTCTCCAATTAAGCATTTTAATTGTCGTGAAAATCAAAGAATACTATCAGTTGTGGCTTTTCATGTTATAGTGTTCAACTGCTAAAAGAGAATGAATATTAATTTGGGGGCATCTATTTAAAATTTAAGATAACAGTAGGTAAGTTACGTTGCAAATACATCGGGTAATATCGTCCTCATTTTCAAAGTTATAGTGGTGCTGAAAATGAGACTTTTGACCTGACTTCACACATATACTGTTGCAACATCCCTGTGGCCACTTGATCTGGGTACTTGGCAACCAGAATGTATTTATTATGAGGGTTGTGGCATCTTAGGGTCACACCAGTGGTGGTATTTGACCGATTCTGCCCGGTTCTGGAGAGGCAGTAGGAGCGATGAGCAGCGGAGACCGAACCCGTTCTCTCTGCTGCTCTAATGGCTCTGCTGTTGGGCCCACCCGCCTGNGGCTTGCAGGAGGCGAGTTAGAATGCCTCTGCATCTGCACAAACGCCCCTGTGCAAAGTGCGTGTTTGGTGTGGCGTGTACACAAAGTGTGTGCACATGCGCAAAGCATGCCCACCAAGCCACGCCCACCAAACCGGTGGCAACAATATTTGAACCCCACCACTGGGTCCCACCATCATCATTTGTGACCCTCCCAGTTGGTTTCTAACAAAGCCAATGGGGTAAACCAAATTTACTTAGTGGCCATGTTATTCGCTTAACAACCATGGCAAAAAGGGTGCAAATTCAGTCACAGTCATATGATGATTTACTTAATGAACAGATCACTTAGCGACAGAACTGCCGGTCCAATTGTCATAGGTTTTCGGCTCTGGTCCCCACCCTTATGTAAGAGCCGTTCCCACACTTCTGGACTTCCAGAAGAGCCTCAGAATTTGGGTCTGCCACTTGGCCTGCTACGTTGGGGGTGACTGATAAGGTAGAGCAGTTTCTCACACATCCCCAATATGCCTATCATATTTTAATTTTAACTTTTTTTATTCTCACCACCCTCCAAGCTGCCCATCCACCTTGCTTTTAATTTTATTTTTTTCTTAATTGTGTTTGGCACCTTTTAACTTTTTACTATATTGTGAGCTACCCAGAGCCACTGTATTAGTGAGATGGGCAGCATAGAAATTTAATAAATACCGGTAACTTGAGGACTACCTGTGTGTTTACCAAGGATGTTCATTTTTTTAGAATGCAAGAAACTATCAATGTAATAAAGTAAGACTATCATATGTTTATAATAGCAGGATACTAATTAAATTAAAGGCAGGTTCCAAAATCATTTCTCAAACTTTATGCTTTTAGGGGTTGTTCATCAGGTGGACTGTACAGCTCTTTACTAGAGCACATGATCCTGCTTCCAGGTCAGTGGTAAGCCTATAGTTGATCACTCAGGCTTCCATGTACTAATTTATTGTAGCCATCCCTCTTCATAAGGTTCTGAAAACTTTAAAATCTTAACTATTTTATTAGCTATATCATTTCTAACTCTGCTGTGTTCTGAGGCATGGTAATGATAGTGATAGCAGCTGATATGTAAAAAAAATTACCTCATTGTTTCATAATAGTTACTGTGTTTAATAATATTGTACAATTGCAATGTAAGAACCCTAATAAAACCAATTATTATCAAAAGAATGATCAGTTATATCCAAAGCAGATAAAAACAGCATTAAAAACCCACATTTGATGAATGTCATCTCAAAGGCAAAGAGCCTGATCAAGCAGGATTGCCAATAGAAAAGAAAGACTTGGCCAGCTTCTCTAATATCCTGAATTATTAGCAGGTCATTCAGTCCTTAGATAAATATTCTTTATTATTTTCCTGTCAAGTAGAGAAAGAACACCCTTTCCCGAAGAATATATTGGAAAAGCTATCCCTTCAACAAATTTCATTCCAGAATTTGATTTGGAAATCAACTGGCAACCAATGAAATTGTTATAACAAGGGAGCAGTATGTAGTAAATATTTTGCCCATAAGTGTCTGAATTCATAGAAGTTTTTGAAGTTATCCAGATATTTAACACATTGTTGCAATCAATTGATATCTCCAAATCTACGTATTCCATTTGTTTTTTTATAAGAGCACGGACAAACTCTTAATTTAAGATATCAACTTTTGGTATTGACATTTCATGTGATTTTCTTTAATCAATCATTAACTTGGTAATGCAGGAAGAAAATGTTTAATGCTTATATGTAATCCATGAAATAAAATATATTCAATTTAGTGAAAATTAGTTTACTAAAATCATCTCTTTCCTCTGGATATTTACAAAAAAAAGCATAGCTAGAAAATAAAATATGCATTAATTTATATAAATGTGTTTTCATGTTTATATAAATAAATGTCAATTTAATATGTTATGGTCATTTTCAGTAAATTAATATATGAATTGGTCTCAAATGTATAGTTTTATATGAAAGTAAAATGAACAGTATTCATATTGAGTACTGTGAATATTGAACTACAGCATACTAAATCAATGGTCCTTGGGTGTTTTTTGTAAAGTTTAGCATTTTATGCTGAGCGTAAGTTAATTCTTTTAATTTTGATTTTCTGTTTTTATTTAAAATATTTACAGACCTATCTATAAGATATAAACTTATCAAAGCTTTGCTTTTAGTTCCTCAGAGCATTTTGATATGATCATTTAAAATGGATCCAGAAGAGCAGGAATTGCTTGGTGATTATAGGTACAGAAATTATTCTTCAGCAATTGATAAAGCTTTGAGAAACTTTGAATCTTCAAGCGAATGGGCAGATCTCATATCTTCTCTTGGGAAACTCAACAAGGTGTAGTATCTGTCTTTTTAAATTATTTGGAAGGTTTTTTAATAAGATGTTAAGAAAGTAGCAATATCATCTATCTAAGGTATTTTTAATGAATGAAGTCTGGATAGTACAATATATTCCAATAGTAATGAACAGCTATGAGAGTTGGATCATAAGAAAGGCTAAAAGTCAAAAAGTCACATTTTTTTGAATTGTGGTGTTGGACTTCAAGGGGATCAAATCAGTCAATCCTAAAGGAAATCAACTCTGACTGTTCTTTGGAAGTATAGATAGTAAAGCTGAAGCTCAAATACTTTGGCCACCTAATGAGAGAACTCATTAAAAATACCCTGATGTTGGGAAAGATTGAAGACAAAAGGAGAAGGAGATGACAGAGGATAAGATACTTAGATAGTATCATCAACACGAAGAACATGAATTTGGGCAAACTCTGAGAGATAGTGGAAGACAGGAGGGCCTGAGGTGCTATGGTCTGTGGAGTCACAAAGAGTCGGACATGACTTAGCAACTGAACAAGTACAATACTAAAAATCTACAATAAAATATCTCTTATAATGAATAATAATGAAGAGGCTAATAAGCTCTTTAAGTAGTTCAAAACAGAACATTCACAAAAATCAGCTTTCTCTGTATTAGATTATTCCAAGTACAATGAACAATTTTTTTTCAAATACTTGAAACCCTTTTTGTCTCTAGGAAGTCATGTGTGCATAAGAGAATGAAGTCTAAAAAGAGAGTGAAGTTTACCATTCATAAATGTTATTACTGGGGCTATTGGGAAATTGTTGGTTTTTACTGTATATATTTGGGTGATCCTTTCCAGTACTAAGTACAGTGAGATTAAAGTGAGAACTGTCTTTCTACCTCTTGAATGAGTATATTGGCTACACTCATTTAAAGGTCTTTTAATTTCTTCAATATTTTTAGGCTACACATAGACATCATACATATTTTATTTCAGATTTTGTTGTTTCATTATGAAAGAACAATTCATTGTACATTTTCCATATATATTTATTATCTTCCAATGTAGTTGCAGTTCTAAAAATGAAGCTTTCTTATATACTGTATGACTATTTTCTTTTTCAAATTATATTTATTTTTGTTAGTGTTGCTGGTAAAACAAATTCCTCGGGAAGATACTTCGTATGGAATTGTAATTAATTCTGTTGGTTTCTTTAGAAAATTAACAAGTCTAGGTGAATGCGGTGCCCAGGTATAATGACAAGTTAGGTTCAAAATATATGCTCTCTTGGTACTTCTTTATATCAATATCAGTAATCAATATTTTAATACTTACTTGACTGGAGAACAGAATCATTATTTTAGTAACTATTAAAAAAGAGCTCTGTAAAATGGCTATTTATTTTTATAATAGTTTCAATACAGTGTTTCCTACCTCTGCAGAGAAAGAAAACAACATATTTTTTTGTCGTAGCTAGCTAGTGTTTGCGTTTTTTAAACTTTTCTCAACCTCTCCCATCCCACCCTTTTCAGATATGTCAGAGTAGCTATTTTCTGCAGGTCATTAGGATATTTGAAAAATGTTATCTGCAGGCAGGTAAGCATTCCTGACAATTGCAGTATTCATTCTTGCTGGTTTATTTCACAAAAGTTATTATTTCTAAAATCTCATAATTGGTTTAGGGATTTAATCTGGTGAAGTGATATATTAAATAATAAATATAGAGATTGCCAAAACACATCCATGGGTTTTGTGATCAGTTTTTATAAAGATCTCTGGAAATCTGTTAAAGAAAATAGCTAAATTTTAATTATCTTAAATAATAATATAGCTACAATTTGGTTCCTAATTCATATCAATTTAAATTTAATATGTAATTCCTATTTAATTATTTTACAGGCTCTTCAAAGTAATTTGAAGTATTCCCTTTTACCAAGACGCTTGATTATCAGTAAAAGATTGTCCCAGTGTTTGCACCCAGCATTACCTACTGGAGTGCATATAAAAGCACTGGAGTCCTATGAAGTAATATTTAAAATTATTGGAACAAAATGGCTTGCAAAGGACTTATTTCTCTACAGGTAAACTTTGGCAGTTTTTAAAGCTTGGTTTTATTGACACTCCTCTTTCTACTTCTAAGTAAGGTCTGGCTAGTGTTAATTGCTTTTAGGAATCTTTATTAATTAATTAGTGTGTAAAGTTAAACCATGCTTAGTGTGGAGGAATATAGTATAGCTTTAGAAATACAAACACCAATTGCCTCCCTTCCTTCAACTTTGGCTATTTAGAAAACACCAGATCTCTTTTAATTATAGCTTTGCTTGAATTTTAATGGTGATTAATATTAACTATGAGCTTGATGAAAAGGCCAACTTAACTATAGTAGACTAGTTTTGAGAAATAGCACTAATGAAAAATCACAAATTCCCTGGGTTTGTGGATGAGAACATTTTGTAATTAAAATATAATAAATAAATCTATCTATCTAATATATTGTTTATATTTTAATTACAAAACTTCCAGTATTCTCAAAAAGGGGAGGACAGATTCATTGTAGTTTGCCCTCATAATATGTTTATAATTCAAATATCCAAGATAACACAGGCAGAGACTGATTTTTCCCTATCCCTGTCTGTGTCTTTCCAGTTCAGGCCTTTTCCCATTGCTTGGAGTTGCAGCACTATCAGTGAAACCCGTCTTGCTCGATTTGTATGAAAATTACTTTCTCCCACTCCAGAAATCTCTCCTACCCAGTCTTCAGGCCTTCTTAATTGGCCTTTTGCCTGGTTTGGAGGAAGGATCAGAATTCTATGACAGGTAAAGTATTTCTTTCACATAAAAAAGGTTAAAATAATAAATACATTTTAACTCTCTTTTCATTCCATACCTTCAGTAGGAATCAGTCCAGGGGAAGATGAGCTACCAAAAATAAAGCCAGGAATGCAGTATTGCTTACTTTTCTTTTATTTGGTCAGGGCCATGTATTAAGCAGAAACTTCAGTGCAGACAATCAGGTTTTTCCTGGTACATGCTGGAAGAAAATTCTTGGGAGATGTCTTTCCACTAGAAAATTTCTAGTCCAAACCAGAAAACATTTTCAGCTCAGCATTTATTATCATTCTCAGCCAAGTATTTTATATTCCAAACCTTATATTCTGCCTTTTTGAAGAAAAAAAAAACCAAAGCAAAAAAGTTAAAAGTTATGCTAAGCAACAGATCATAAATTGCAGTCATGATGAAGAAAAATTCAAAATGGAACATTTTAAACATATATGTAGTATTCACACCATGGTTTATAATCCACAGTGGCTAGATTCATTCAGTGTGTTAACTCAACATCAAGTATGTTATGACTAATCAATTAAAAGCTTCACTCAGCAAAAAAAAAAATCAGATTAAGATTCAGTTATGTTCAGTGTAGCTTTTCATATATAGAGTAGTTTAGGAATTAAAATCCAATAGTAGAAACTGAGACCAGTAGATCCAAATATAGATGATTCTTCAACCTAAAGATTGCTTCATCTATAAGGTTCATGAAGTTGTTGAATAGTTTAGTGAACAAAATGGAAGCCTATGGGTATAGGTATAAAGCAAGGAGATTATCTCCCTTCCTTGGAGCAAGAATAATTACACAATTTCCATCCCATAATAATATGGTCAATAACACTAAAGAACTTTTAAGAGATCCAGAAAACTAAAAAAGTTATTATCCCCCCCACCCACCTGACCAGGCATCATTCTACAAATCCATAGCCACCCTGGCCATTTCAGATAGTTTCCATCATAATATTAGACTGAAAACAAGACTTTTAAAGATCTACTTCATTTAGATGAAATGTCTGTTTTCAGAGTTCTCAGAAAATCTGTAGCTTTTACTTTTCTGTGTAAAGATCTTATAAATCAATGTTAGTTTTGAACTGAAAGTCTATATCTACAATGTGGAGCCACTGTAGTTTAGAGATCTCTTTCCTTTTTTCTTAGGAATTTTTCTATTTCCTAAACATTGGCAAAAATACATTGTTTAATATGTATAGTATAGATTTCAACATCAGCTTGTACCAAATTAGTTTACTTTAATTTTGTAGCTACATAATCTCTTTTCTTGCTTTATAGGACTGATGCTTTGCTTGTGAAGTTGTCTCTTGTAATTGGAAAAGAAGTGTTTTATTCTGCCTTGTGGGCCAGCGTCTTGGTTAGCCCTTCTGTAAGACTACCTGCTTCCCTTTTTGTTGTCAGTCATATCAATAGAGCAGTATCTGGAAAGCAGCAGAATTATATGATGGGGACTGATGCTAATCTCACAGTAGGTTAAATAACAAATAATCTTTGCTTTTATGTGATAAATAAATAATGAAGAAAAATGGAAAATTGCAGATAAACTTTGGGAAGTAATATAACCTTCTTCAATTGTTGCATTTTCATCATTTTCTTAGCTAACTATTAGTTGGCAGTAACATACCTATGTATAAATCAAGGTCACTGTTATGAGATGGATGGCTCTATAAATCATATAAATAAATAATGGAATCCCTATGAAATATGCATTTGGATAATATATTCTGGTAGAAGTGCTTCCTCCTTTAACTGCTTTGAAAAGAAAGCCTTTTTTAAGGCGGCTAATCCAACTGGAAGTAAATTTTCCATTTTCTGTGCAGTGCATAACAAATAGGTATTCATTAAAATGAAGTTTATTACTCAAGTTACAATGTGTATGTTCTGTCAATAACCACCATGCTAATTAGTTCCCTTGACTGCATTCCGTGGAGGTTTGTGTAAAATTTAAATGTTAATTCAGTGCTTAAGGGTGAATTAACACAAGGATGCTTAGATGGAGAATGCATTCATATGCCCCTCATACTATTCCCTTTCTGTAAGCAACATCATGGGCAGCACAGAAAAGAGATAGTATATAATAAGCCAAGGAAGTGCAGAAGAGGAAAAAGAGAAAAATTTATTACATTTAGTTTATATCAGCCTCATTCACTATATTTCTGAATATCCTTCTATCCTTCTTGCTACCACATCCATAGGTCACCTCATACAAGATCTTTTTTATTGATTTCTCACTTCTCTTACTTCCACACAAGCACAACTTTCTTTGTCTGTCATTTCATTTATTTATCTTGTGATTTGATTCTCACAGTTCTCTTCATATAACCAAATCACTGCAGCGTTCTTTGATAATTATAACGTAATTCTATATTCAGTCCATATTATTTTAGCATCCCTTCCTTCCTGACCCTAATTAAGATGCCCATGTTGTTAAAAACAAGAAGAAATAGCCTTTCCTATTGCAACCTATTTTATTTCTCCTGCCATATTGATCTTTTATTTCCATGTAATATAATGGGAGGAAGTATGCTGTATACACAACAATTTTAAGTTCAGTCCTTGCTCTAATTATTCATTACATGCAATAAACCCATACCACTGTCATATTTCTGCCAGCTTTTTTAACTTTAAAATTCCTCCATCCGTTTTAACATATTTAGTAAAGACGTTAATAAAGAACACCAATTCATCTAGTTGGTCTTGATTTTCACATGTATGTGCCATTTGCAATTATTCAGTTCATTTTGTCTAACAAACATTGGCTTTGATATGTTAATTATACATTTCATATATTTTGTTGCATCATACAGTTTGCATAACGTTTAAGTAAATCATTCAGGTTTTCAGCCAGCCAGTTGATAATATTGCATATAGAAGCATCCATACATTGATATCTTCAGATAATTTCACCTTAATGTCACCACATACATTCTTTATATATTTGCCAATAAGTGCATTAAACAAGCAAGGACCATAATGCATTCTTACCTTACTTACCTTACTCCCTGCTCAGTGCCATTATGAGTGCTTTGCTTCCATTATAATCTGGTTTTTCTTATACATTTGGCAATCAACCTTCAATCCATATTAATGGAAAACATCCCATAATTCAAGTTTATTCACTTTGTAATATACTTTCCTCAACAATCAGCAATCACATAGTTACATTTCTTTCTCATATTCACATATTTCTCAACTATTTCTTGCAAAAAGAAAATTACAGTCTGTGCATTTCCTGCCTGGCACAAAGCTGTCCCACCCTTCCAAACTTTGCTCATTATTTTAGTAGGTATGCCTCCTGTTTTGGTGAAATTCAGGCAATAGTATGTTGATGCTTAAAATAGTCTCTGAATTACTACTTTAGCTTGCATAGAGTGATTAGGATTAGGATGAAACTTGGCTTTTGAAATTTTTAATATGTGGACAAAGGTGTCCAAATTTGCTAATAACTGTTAGTTGGGAATGTTGGATGTAACATACAACTTGGCTTGTTTTTTATTTATTTTTTGCTAAAGAGTACTATGTTTGCTGAAAATGAGAATGAAAGTTATTTGACATAGTGAACCATTATCAAGGAGCAGGTTTGTGAAAGAGAGAATACTATATTTTTAAGGATACTTACCAAGCTGTTTACATAAGGAACTTAGTTCTTTTGAATGGCCTTTTTACCTTGAATTGTGGTTGCTGCTTCAGTTTATGTCCAAAATAATGTCTCTTAGAAATTTGTCAAACATAAATTCAGAAACATTGACTGAAGCTTTTAATCATAGCCTTTAGGCCTGCCACATATTCTTTGCACTGCAAGTGGTACAAAATGCTTCAGTCCAGTAATTTACAGGTGTTACCTGCAAAAAACTCCTCACTGATTCCTAATAGGTTTCTATTGAGTGTAATTCAAAATGCTATAGATTTTGACCTATAAAGTCAGATATGGTTTGCATCTAAGTATTGTATCTTCAGGATCACAACTTCTACTTTGAATCAATCTCTCAGTGAATCTCTCTCCCAAAGTAATAATTGATCATCCTTCTTCAGAGTTCTGCATTATAAGAAAGTGGGAATAGTTTGATATAGGAAATGATGCAGTCTCATCATTTTTACAATTAGGGATTGTTTGAATTTTGTAAATATTGTTTATGAAATTGTTCATAATGATTTATTAATTTAATTATTGTATGAGAGAATTTATTTAGATGTTACTAATTTTGGTAGCTGTGGATGTGGAATGTTAATAGCATCATTTTTGTAGTTTTATTTGCTGGATGTTTAATTGTCTATTTTTACATTATATTGTAGAAGCTTTATATGTTGTTATAAACTGTCATGAGTCAGACTGGAGTTGGCAGCAAGCAAATAAGATAAACAAATACATCATTGTGAGCAAATGCATTAAATGTGTTAAGTTTTGATTGTTAACAAACTATCTCCACTCTAAAAAATTTGTCTTCCCCTCTTATTGTATGACAGCTCTTAAAAAAAAAGTTGCTAACATATCACTTTGTCCTTATTGTTGAATAATTTAACATGATCCTGAGTTTAAGGTATTGTTGCATTATCCCTTTTCAATGGACATATTCCTCAAATAATTTAGGGAAGGGAGTCCACAAAAAAATCCCTGCATCATCTTATTATTGAATTAGCTGAGAAAAGATTTTTCTCTTTTTTTCATTCAGAATGTAAGCTAGTAAATTTTCTGATTAGATATGGAAAGAGATTGAAAATTGAGAACTGCTGGGTTTTAAAAATAAATTCCTACCACACTTTTGTTATGAAGTTCCAGTCTACAAAGCAAAAGGAAGTGATCAGTCTACTGGGAGTTCTTATATCAAATGTTATTTCACTTTTTTTTTAGATACAAGCTATTTGTGTCTCGATGCTGGATTCAAATGTTCTTGTACAAAGAAACACTTTGGAAGTGGTTCTCTTCTTTTTCCCATTATATTCTTCTTTGGTAAGCAAATTATTTTTATTCAGTTAGTTTTGGCCTTCCCAAAGGAGCTTTTCAAAAAAAAAACAACAACTGGACTTTCTTGCGTTTTTTCCTTGAAAATGTTTTGCTTCTGTAAATACGCACTCTGCTTCAGGTGACCTTGAGGGTACAGATAAATCTCCAAGTGGCCTCAATGACTCAGAATGCTAACGATAACCTTCAGAGTTTGTAAAGAATATAAATATAAATAAATAAATTCTTCTATTCCCCACCATTCACTCAGAACGGAAGAAGCTTCTTGAATGAGAAGTGAAATGTTTTCAAGGGAAAAAAAATCAAGGCCGTTCAGTTGCCTTTTGAAAAGCACCTTTGGGACAACCATGACCTAAATGATTGAATATTTATCTCCATACATATTTTGCCTTTGTTTACAAAATATCATGGAAGATTCCTGGTACGGTTATTCCTATGTATATTTGTGTTCAGTAACTAGTTGTTTACTATTTAAGACAAATCAAGGTATTAAGAACATATATTTGGAGAGACTTCACTGTAACAAATCGCCAGGTTCTGGTGGTATCCACTTGAGATAGTCTTGATTCATTGTTATCTGCAAGTCAACAACAAGGGTAGCATTTCTCCAAAGCCCAATTAAGAGAAATAATAGTGGGAGAGAGGAACCTATTGACTGGCTAACTATTGTGAAAAACAATGGATTAAAATGAATCTTGGCCCAATCTAACAAGGTACCTTTTATTCTAATGAATAATTTTGTTTGGTTCTCGTTTCCCAACCTGCCATCCCCACAGAAAATGAAAAATAAATTTTAAAAAGCATTCTTTTTACTACATATCTTATTGTTTTCATGCATTTATTTTAACAACTTTTATTTTGTATTTCTAAACTGTTCCAAGATGTGGCTTCATGGGAAACAATATAGCAATATATTGGAAAAAAATAAATAGTAATATATTGGGGGGGGGAAATCAATAGCTTAATACAGATACAAAACAATGCAGATACAAAACAATAGCTTATAGGCAACCTACTGTCTAATACAACCCTCAGACTTTTCTTTATAAATTGTGAACTATGTATAGGAGTATGAATTGTGTGAATGATAATATTCTTAATGTTGCTGGTGTTTTACTGCCATATTATGTGGTTTTCTTCTGCATTTTCAGCTGTGCTTTAGTTTTTGTTAAAAGACATGTGCTTTCAACTGACTTCTTGGTTCTTTGTTTAGGACCCAAATGAGAGTGCTATTCCACTGCATAGGTCTGATGTGGTTCATCTTCTGTCAGCAGCTGCACAAACTCTCTTAAGAAGAGATATGTCACTAAACAGAAGGCTATATTCATGGTTGCTCGGTATGGTACCATATATACTTGTTATTATTTTTGCATTCTTTAATTATTCTGAATTATTTTTCAGAATAAGGTAGGGGTTGAGATATTAAATCTCAAATAGTGGTACATTAATCTAATTTATATGATTACAAAGAAATATCTGTTGTTCTCTGTCCTCAAAATACTTCACTGGAAGGGAAATATCATGTGCATATCAAATGCAACAGAGCTATGCTGAAGATAACTGATGCAATCCTAATGGCAAGAAATAGCGGTGGAGCAATAGGAAAAGAAATATTCATCTTTTGCTGTGATTTCTTGTTTTATTAAAACTATACTGCTATGTTGTACTTTTTGTCTTATTAACAATAATCTTTTTTAAGGTTCCGATATCAAAGGAAGGGCTTCTATTCCAGAGTTATCTATTAATACATCCTTAGAAGATTATGCCTGCAGTTTTTTTGAAAAATACTCCAAAGAACTTTTAGTTGAGGTAGGTCCATATTATACTCTTTAAAGGATGACTTCATTAAGTGGTGACAGTTTAATATTAAATTAATCAATTGTTGTTGCTACTGGTTCTGGCTACTATTATATAATACCAGCTTTCAGAATCTTACATGGAAAAATGAACATTCAGACACTTGGCAACTGACTCATATTTATGATAGTTGCAGTGTCGCGAGGTTATGTGATTACCTTTTTTTACCTTCTGACAAGCAAAATCAGTGGGGAAGCCACATTCCCTTAACAATCATGTTACTAACTTAGCAACTGCAGTGATTCACTTAACTATGGCACGAAAGGTTGTAAAATGGGGCAAAATTAACAAATGTCTCACTTGGCAACTGAAAGGTTGGGTTTAATTGTGATGGTAAGTTGAGGACTATCTGTACAGTGGAATAGTGTTTGAAAAAGCAAGATCAAAAAGAAAGCGATGAGAAATCTGGAAACAATGAAGTGTCTTCAGTTGATTTTCTGATATGGGCTGAATTAACTACAATTGTCCTTTTTTCTTCGTAAAATCATATTTCAGTTCAATTGAAATGCAGTGTTTTCCCCTCTCCTACAGGAGTGCTACACTGTTAATTAAATCATGGGTCATTTTAAGAATAGTGTTGAATTTTTCAAATGTATTGGTTTTTTTAATAATAAATAATTGCTAATAAAAATTAGCTAGAATTATTTAAAAGGCAGAGAATAACTAATTTGCATAGTTATCAATGTTTTTTCTTTGATTAATAGGGTTTAATTGAAATACTACATCAGAAATTTTCAGAATCTGACCTGGAAGAACAGCACCATGCATATTTGAAGCCATTCCGCATCCTTATAAGCCTACTTGACAAGCCTGAAATAGGTAAGAGAAAGAGAGACTTTTCTTCAAGAATTAAATATGCTATGTGACAGTACAGACAAAGACAGGTTTCTATTGAAAAGCATGTGATAGTTTATCCCTTGACATAGATGCTGGTCAATCATTTTAAATTAACATTATCTAAATACAATTTCAGTGTCCTTCAACATTCCTTAAATTCATTATTTATTTGAATACATCATGGAAAGAATACTATGTATATCTCTCCATAGCTTGTTTTCTGATATTCCTATCTTCATTCAGTATAATTCACATATTATATCATACTTAATTATTGTTAGGTATCTATCATTGTTTGAGAAAATGGTTTAGGCCAGGCAGTGCAAGCAGTTGGTGTGCTTGCACAGCTCCACTTGCTTAAGCAGTGGGCACTCACACATGAAGCTCCATTTGCATGCACTCACACACGTGGCTGCTGTTCATACAGAATCATCCCGCCCCCCGCCCCCCAGTCCACCAAGCCAGGAAGGTTGGGGATCACTGGTTTAGGCCTAGGATCTTTCCAGTTGTTTAATTAAGAGAAGATAGACTATTTTCTTGATCTGAGAATAGACATAACAAATGAAAAAGTACATAGAAACCAGAAGTCTGATATTAAATTAATTTCCATCATGAAAGCATATAAATGAATATTTGCATAATTCAATCGAGGTGTCGACTTAGACTGCTGCTTCTGTAAAATATAGTTAACATAAAACTGATCTATGTGGAATATTGAGAACATGTGTGAAATCCTGTACTGTAATAATAATAATACATTGAACTGCAAAGAAGAAATTGTGTCAATATAACTTTATAATAAGATATTATTCACATAAGTGTATATAAGTCTTTAAATATTGGATTCCTTTATATTTCCCTTATTGTAGGCCCACTAGTCATTGCGGACTTGTTTCTTGAAGTGATCAGAGCATTCTATAGATATTGCAAAGAAACATTGGGTTCTGATCTTAAACTTAATTATAGTCAAACTGGGAATGTTCTTACAAGGTATGGTTTGTTTTCTGTTTATTTAAGTAGCTAAATAAATAAATTATACATTTTTTTCCTGGTTGCCAGATACTGCTGCTATATTTCTGATCACGATTACATGTTTTCATGTATCCAAATCTTCAAAACATGTCTTGAAAGTAATTTGAGCATTTTATATGCTAAGGTAATGTCCTGTTTCTACTGCTAAAGGAGACTTGCTATGGGGTCTCTGCTAAATCAGTAATTGCAAGTCTGTGAGAAATATGAATTTGTCTGGGTTAACACAAAGCCAGTTTGTTACATTGGCTAAAGGCATTGGGATAGAAACTGGGAGATCGTGACCTCTAATTCTGTTTCAGTCATGAAGTCAGCTACTGTAGGTGGTTTGGGGCCAGTCACTCTCTCTCAGTTCAAGGAAGAAAACAGTGGCAGTAACTGCTAAACATGTTACCAAACTGATTGGTTTTGTCCATGAAGTCTCCAAGAACGAATACTGACTTGAGGGCAAAAAAAAGTAATAATGGCTTAACAAGTTTATCTGGACAAGTTCATCCATAAAGCTATTGTGGCTACTGCTACTGCACATGCTTAAAGCAATTTAATCAAAACAAAGTGTATCCCCAGTAATCGTAATAAATTGAGAGTTTTTAATGCCCTGGAAAAATGCTATAGAATAGCAGTTAAAATGTTTATGGAGATTCTCAGTCATCCAGGTCATGCTTGTTCCAAAGGTGCTTTTTCAAGAGGCA
>AZIM01001747.1:148754-162052 GCA_000516915.1 Ophiophagus hannah
CATCCAAGAAGTTTCTTCAGTTCTTCTTGGTCAGGCAAGAAGAGAAGCGAAACGTCTTCAGAGAAAAACCAGAAAGTCCAATTGCCTCTTGATAAAACACCTTTGAGACTATCAGTTAAAATGAAACCCCGTAAATGCTGCTTGAATGCAAAAAGAAGAATGGTTATGTTGGAAAGGAGTGGTGCTAAACTTGATTCATCCTATAACTTAGACTTAAATTTCAGGACAGGTATGAACTTAAGTTTCCAGTTTCATTTCTGAATACCTAGTTCCACATTTTGTACCATTACCTTAAAATATTTTTATTTATTATTAAAATAATATGCATTACTTTAAATATATATCTTCTCTGCATTATTTACTAAATACTGTTGATTCTCTTTTTAGTGCAATAAAAGAAAACAAGAATGCATCTGAGATTGTTAAAACAGCTAACATGTTGATCACATCCTTAAACACAGATTTTCTGTGGGATTACATGACTGGTTGTATTGAGGACTGCTTAAGGTAGTTACAGATCTTGTACTTTTGCTTTGGACATAAGAGAATAATAGGGGAACAGTAATAATTTATATTAAATTCAGAATACAAATGCCAGGCAACATCACTGCTCTGCAAGTCACATTGGCTTCCAATACATTTCAGAGTACCATCTCAGGCAACTACCTGTCTCTCATCTTTGTTGCTCACCTCTGTACCCTTTCTAAATCCTCAAGTCTTATCAGTGCAGTATAAAGTAGTACTAAAACTTCACATGACCTTGATACTATCTGTTAATGCAGCCTAGAACTGCGTTGGGTTTTTTTGGCAGCTGCACCACACTACTGGTTCATATTTAAGTGGTTTTCCACTAGCACTCCTAGATCCCTCTCACAGTTACTGCTGTCTCATCACCGAATTGCATTTTGATGAATAAGACCCAGTGTACAAGCCAGTCAAGATCCTTCTGGATCTTGAGCCTATCTTCTAAAGTAGGGGTCCCCAACCCCTGGTATGCAGACCAGTACTGAACCATGGCTCATTGGACCCCAGCTACGCAAATGACAGGTTCACATGTGAATCTATCACCAGACTCCTGCCATCCCAGTGCTGCTGTTGGTCTGCAGAGCCAGATAGGTTGCGGATTATTGTTCTAAAGGGCTGGCTTCCCACCCCCCACCCCCCCGCCCCAGATTAGTATCACCTGCAAATTTGATGAATTGCATGCTTGCCTCCCTGTAGAAGTAGTTACGTTGAGGACTTCATGTTAAGTGTGGTTGGTCAACCAATTACAAATCCATCTATTGGTGATGTTTTTCCCATTATTGTGAGATGTAGTCCATCTCTGCCAGAAGCCTCTCATGTAGGTATTGTAGATCTAGGATTCCAAAGTTCTCACAGTGGCACCATCTTCTAAGCCAGTGGTTTACTTCAGAAGTTCTGTGTTCCCTCATTGGATGCCTACCTTTCGCTGGGAGTAGAAGAAAACACCACCTGTGGCCCTATCTCCTTGGTTTTCATGCCTAGCTGCTAGTCTCTTGATATGGTTTCTAGGCTCTTTGTCATATCATTTGTCCTCACATGAAAGAGGAGAAAGAGATACTAATCTGTGGACTGAATTGTTTTAGTAAGCTTCTCAGTCACATCTTTGATTTTTGCTCTTGGGAGACGGCAAACCTCCCTAGACTGATTGTCCGGTCTATAAACTGCTGGTTCATTTTGCCTGAGCATTAAGTCTTCTGTCAACCACACAGACCTTTTTTTCTTTAAGGAAGATCTTTTTTTCCTGCAATTGGTACACTTGATGATGTCTCCTCTTCAGGTGTCTGCATGCTTTTTTCCAAGGAGAGGTTATGAAATTGATTGTTTTGCTCCAGCAGAGCTAGACTGGATTGACTTTGAGGTTTTTTTTCTTCCTATGACTGACATGTTGCCATTGGTCTGTCTCTAAAGGTTCATTTTCTGTGTTAGTTAATTGTTCCTTACTATGTTCAGTTTGAATACAGTCTTCTTCCTTTGGTTGGAGTTTCTTATTTTGTTGATTGAAAGGGAGAGAGAAAGGGAGGGAGAGAGGAGATTTTTGATGCTCTTGGCCAAATTCCCACAAGGAAACTCAATGGGGAAGCCAGCAGTAAGTCAGAAGTCGCTCCTCTACCCGCAACCTTTTTGCCCACCCATAATCATTCTTTTCTGTTTATATAAGTAAATATCTATGAAATAATGACCCAACAGAGCATAGGGAACTCAATATTTACTAAAATATGCTTTCTACTATGTTTTAGAAAATACAGTGCTTCATTTGAAAAACAAAATAATATCTAGAGAAGTTGGGTTTTTAAAAATGTCTTTCGAAGAGCCATATATAAAAATGTATGTTTTATGTGCTACCTTTTTAATTGCATTTCTATTGAAAATAGAACTATGAATTGCACTATGATCAAACTTGAATGAAAAGGTTTTTTTTTTTTAAAAAAAAAGCATCTTTTTTTTTTCAGCGACAAAAATAAATCCACTCAGACACAACTGCTAACTAATGCTGCAACAATTTCGGAACTCTGTACACTAACAGTGTTTCTTCTAGATGTGATACCACTGGTAAGTCAAAATGCTTAATTTTGTCACATAAGCCATTTATGTAAATTATTTAATCAATATGTATAGATATGTTCTACTTGCTAAGTAAGTCTATGCAGGGGTATAAACATAATATATTTCTGTGCTATGTTAAATTACAAAAAACATTTCATGTCTCTCTACAAAACAAGCAGCAATCAGCAAAAAAGAATAAAACTACAAAACAATTCAGTTAAACCAAATCAACATATAACATTAAATTTGAGATAAGAAAGACCACTTACATCTAAAATGTATTCTACCATTTGTAACCAATATTTTTAAAAAGCCTTATTCTGAAGAGAGATTTGTGCCATTACCAAGAATTGGTTTTCACTATGATTACATTCTGGTTCAATTTTATAGCATTTCTAAATTGAATAATATTTAGAAATATGGACAGAAATTATTATAATTCATAATTTCATTTGTTGATTTATACAGTTTTGATCATAGTTGCTAATATTCGTTGTTTCTTAGAAATCAATAGCAATTTTTTAGAACAATGTATTCAGTTATTCACAAGTAATGACAGGGAAAATGGCAGAAAAATTATATCATCCATGACATCTGTAAACTCTTTGTTTATTGATATGTATTTTATTCTTATTTTTTCCTACTGCACCTTATTTGTTTATATGTATTCAATAAAAAGAGAAAAATATAAAAAGGAAAAAACCTTATTTTCATTAGCCAAACAAGTGTGATTTTGCAAGCAAGAATAACTAGAAGGACTTTTAACATCCAGATGAACTCATGGGGAGACAGCCAAGCCCTATGTGTATTGATTGGCTTGTGTATTCTGTAAAATATAAAGCTGACACGTTGAATTTAATTCCATAATAATGAATGCCTAGTATTGACTCTTGCTTTATTAATATAATATGATCATAATACCGTGCCCAGGTTAGTTCCCAACTATTAACCAATTGAAGAACAGTCTTCCACAGGATCCCAAGACATAATATTATGATATGACTCAGCAAGGTCTGACGGCCTTCAGAACATTCCCAACTGACACACAATTACACAATTGTTACTTTTTTTGCCACTGCTAAAGTGCTTCCAGATCTACTGAGCTGATGCAGTCCCACCGTCACGGCTTTATTTTATTTTCTCATTTTATTTGGATTTAATTTCAAGTCTTTTTAAATTGCTTGCTTCCTTGAACCATCTTGTTTTTGTAGGAACTTTATTCTGAAGTACAGTCTCTGTATCTGCCACAAATGCTCAGCTATATGGTGCAAAGTCTTCTTGAAAACATGGAAGTACTAAGTTTATCAGAGCTCACATATGTGTTAAGAACATGTTTTAAAGTGCTTAGTAAAGTGCAAATGCCATCTGCCTACCTGAGTACTGAAACTGGAAGCTCAGACTCTGTAAGTATTAATGTTTTTCTGACCCATTTTTGCATGTGTTTATTTACTTACTAAGGCCATACCATATATATTTGTATTTCAAAATCACCAGAATGATTCTGGTGGCTGCATTCTGATAGTTGGCATAAAATGAAAATTGAAATGTCTTTGAATATTAGTAGCTCGGGTTGGTAGTTATGTTGTTGGTTTGAGCTCCAAACTAGGCAATTTGGTTGCAAACGTTTCGTCCCCATTCGAGAAGACATCTTCAGTGCGCTTTGGATTGTGCTTGTTTGGGGGAGTACTGGCCTTTAAATACCTTTCTGAGTCCTGGCCGGATTTCAGGTTGTATGATTGGCTAACTGTAGTTGCTTGGTTTTAAGTACCATTGGTGTGGTATAAATTAGTGCTGCTGGTGTTGTTCAGATGTCTTATGATGATGTCATAGTCTGATTTTGAAGCTCAAACCAACAACAAAATGGAAATTGTTCATTTAGCTGTGAGAACTATTAGTTCTCCAAAACAACATTTATTTTATAATAATACTACAATTCCAATATCTATATAAGAAATTATAGTACAGTGTGGACTAAAATTGTGCTTATTTAAATACATCGTAGGGAAAGATGGCTTAAAAACAGATTTTTACTTCTTTCTTGGAGCAGGAAAAATTTTTATTTAAAAATAATAGTTGATTCTTGTTTCTAAACTTCTGAGACTAAGAGATGTACATATTCAGTTTTTCCTGTTCTATTTTTGGATTATTGTGTTCATATGTTTATGAACATAGGTGCAGCTATTCATGCAATCTCATATTATGCTTTACTAAGGTTCTTGTACTTAAGCAAATGCAATTGAACATTCTTGTATGGTGCAAAATATAAAGCATATTTGGCATCCAGTGTTACATAGCAGAAAATGCTTGTGGCTGTATTAATAAAAGTCAAAGAAAAAAAGAGGCAGGACCAACTGACACTCTCAGCAGGAGCGGACCAAGTAGGACCAAGCAAGCATTTGGCACCCAAAGACAGCACTTAACCTTTTGAGGTGGAAGCTGGAGTGGTGGGGCTGCATCACACATGAGTGAGAATGAGTTGGGAACAATTTCAGAGGTCCTCTTTGTTTCCTTTTTAAACATTAATAGTCCAATTTTAGGGCTCACATTATAGATTAATCTATTTTCTACCTCAAAATGACAAAAAAACCCCTCTATTCCTATATTTTGGCAGTTACAGTCCCAGAAGGCTGCAGAAAGGAATCCAAGGCCATCTGGGGCTTTGGAACTGAAAGTTGCCAATGCAAGTTCACCTGAATACTTAAACAAGAATTTAAATGTTAACTTTTAATACATGTCTTCTTAACTTTAAAGTAGGGCTGTCAAAACTCGCAACCCATGGGCCAGATGCATCATGTGCTGTCCACACCCAGTTTAGTGAAGGGGGAAAAAGTCATGATACGTCATGTGACGACGCCATGATGATCCGAGTTTGACAGCCCTGCTCTAAAGCATATATTTATTCTTACTTAAGGTTTTCTTTTGCTGACATGTAAAATAAATACATTCTTATGTACTGGACATACTCATTGCAATATTGCAGAGTCCTGTAAAGGAAGACAACCAGGAAATAAGTTCAGAATCCAAGGTGCTAGAAGAGGAAGAAGACATTCCTTTACCGTCAATAAAATCTGAAGACAGCGGCATTGCTCTTAGTGCTTCATCTCCTGAACTGTTACAGCATTTGAGGATACCTAGGATAATCCCTGACAAAGATGATGTCTGGAAAAAGGGTGGAAGCATGCAGATGACTTTGCACTATATCCAGGAACTGGTTGCCAAATTTGCTAGTAAACATATATTTGAGATTCATTTACAGAATTCCAGTAATGACAATGTTTCAAAAGTCCAGGTCAGTCAAGGAAATAACAAAGAGAATAATTACCAAGATACTGTAAATACTGGGGACAAAAGGCACTCTTATGAATCCAGGCAGATAGTGGTGCCACAGTTGAAGCGAATGCTATCAGATTTCTTCACCGTACGAGGATCACCTTTTAAACAGAAAGGTCTGAAGCCTTGCTCCCCTTCTGATGAATGTGATATTCCAAGGGATAAAGAAGAAAAAGATTGGGACCTTGATCAGGTTACATTTGATTTGGGAGCTACACGAGAGGATTGCAGAGAGGCCTTTTCAGCTCTGTGCTACCTCTTACTGGATTGCACTACATTCCCTGTCTATCTTTCTGAAGAAGAATCTGAACTCTTGTATTTGTCACTCTTTCAAGTGTCTGGTAAGAAGAACATTCTCATTCTAGCATTCTGATAATTTACATCACAGAAGAATGCAAAATAAGGAGGCTTTCAAGGGAAATATTCACAAATGATAACCTAAAATCTATACATCTATAAATATAATTAAGGAGTTGAATACATTGGATCCTACTATTCAGTAAAAGTATATGCTCATCTATGGGTGATATTTCTATGTGTCTTTTACAAAATCAATTAAGAGTTGCTTAATTTAATAATTTGTTGAATAACTTAATCAGCATATTATCAGGTAAAATGCCACCACTAGTAAAATTATACAATGCATACCCGCTGGATTAGCATCAAAGTAAAGTTTTTGAAAAATTAAGAGTTATTGGCATGTTTTTCAATAATTGCAGAAAAAGCTACTTCATATATATGTGTAAGTACCATATATGTGTAAGCAATAGTTCAAAGAGACTAAGCATTCTTAGTAGCTTTGGAATATTGAATGCCACTAGGAAAAGAAGTATTCATAAAACTATTGGACTATCTATGAATACTATCTATATACACTCCCAAACAGAAATACTGAGATTTAATACATGAATATACACTAAAATACTTAATACACACTAAATATAAATTTAATAAACACAATTCAATATGGGAATGTCATTTTTATACTTTTCAAATCACCAGTTAATGATTACTTGACTAATGCACCAAACTCTTTATCACTTTCATTAGGGGGCAGCGAATCCAGTTTTCCCTTGTGGCTCAAATCCTTGATGACAATATGTTGCTGTGTTAATGACTGCTACATTCAGAATTTGGCAATTTCTGTGCTGCTAGAAGTAATCAACCATTCCCAGTCACTGGCATTGGTTATTGAAGACAGAATTAAGCGATATAAAATTCCTGGGCAAAACCCCTTCTTTGGAAGACTGCAGATGGTCACAATTCCTCCTATTGCTCCTGGAATCCTAAAGCTAATTTCAGAAAAAACTGATTTCTATCAGGTGATGTGCTTTTTTTTCCCCACTTAAGACATTTATGCAAATGAGACAATGGGATACTTAGAACACATATTATTGTCATTATTATTACCTGAAGATAGCCAATAGCATTTTTTGTTACTTTCCTTACTTAAACTAAGCCAACAAAACAATAGAGCCACTTAAGCAAGTGTGGGATTAACCAGTTAAACAAATACTCTTTCCCTATATTTTTGTCTTTAAAATCATGCAAACTCACAGGTTTAGCAAATGGTATCACATTTATAGTTGCATTACAACAGGCCTTCTCATCCTTTCTTTATTAAAGGTCTTATGAAATTACATTTTGTACAACATTTTACTCCATAATTACTATCCAAAATCAATGGCATAATGACAACTCTGAGCACAAACTTGATCAGCAACCAATTCAGTAGAAAACTATGAGTACTAAGGAGCTACGATTAAGTGACCCTCCAGCCCAGTTTAGATTTTTGTTGATATATTTATTTGTACTATTTTTTTTAGATAACTGGTGTAAGGTTGTAATTCAAGCTAGCACAATACATGTTGACTCATAGTCAGTAACTGTATTCAGGGCAACTTTGCTAATGAAGTCAGCCCCTATTTTAGTATTCATATTGTTGCTTGTATTATTGTAGGCTTCAATGAATTAGTTGATTGGCAATGAATATGGAGAAGCAGGGGTTGAGTGGACAGGAGAAGCTTTCCTGTAATTAGTGATCAACACTATTGTGCCAAGGATAACTGTTTGACAATCACTGAACTAAAGGCACTGTACTAAAGATATTGAAGGAGCAGAAAAAACCCCAGTAATTTATAATAGCATGTGACAATGCCATCCAAGATAACCTACAATCAGTATTCTTTATTGAGGTAGTTAAGCATTGTAGTGGCCAGGATTGAAGATAGTAAGCAATTGTGAATAACTGCAATGGAAAATAAGAACTTAAACAATGTTGTTAATAGCTTGTTTCTTTCCATATTAATTCTGAAAAGCATTCAAACTTCTTGATATATCCATAGGGAAAAATATGTATTAAATATTGTAATACAATTTAATGTAGAGTTAATGAAAATTGAGACCAATATCTTTTTCATTAATATAGAACTTTTTTACCCTGTGTTAAATCTTCCTAAAATGGATAATTTGATTTTTTTTTTTCAAATTACAACAGAGAGTTGCTCAAGAGCTTTGGAATCAGCTAAACAAGGAGACACGAGAGCATCATAATACCTGCGTAGAACTGTTCTACCGTCTGCATTGTCTAGCTCCATCTGCTAATATCTGTGAAGATATTATCTGTCATGCATTACTGGATCATGATAAAGTGAGGTTTTTCGTTTTTCAACCCTACCTAAATCAACTCATCAAAGTTTTATTTGGGCTTCTTGAACAGTATGCCAAGATCAAACTTCAAAGTGGTTAAAATTCTCCATGACATATGAATAATTATAATTTCTGTTATGTAAAATTATAATTCAGCAATATTTAGAAGTCCTTAAGTTACATGCCATTATTATAGAAGATGGTACATACTTAAATATAGTGCTACATATTGGGGAATTTCCAACATCATAATTGTATGCATATTTGTGGAAAACGTGATGAGCAAAACAGCATAAAAATTAAAAATAATTAGAAGTTTGACATCATAATAACAAGGATAAAGTAATTCTAGAGTGTTTTAACTCCCTAGGATATCATATCACAGATCTCAAAGTAACATTTTGGAAAAAAGAAGCTTTAACACCACAGTCAAGTAAGACTTTGCTGAACTCACATACCAGGCTATTTCAAACAGTCTCAATACAATGGCTTTTTAATATACTACAATGTTAATTGATAAGACACGTGTGATCTGTCTCACATATAACCTGCATCTGTATAATCAACCTATCTTTTTCTCCCTCTTTTTCCTACCTCATTAAATCAGATTAAATCCTGTATCAATTTAACCACTCCATGTATCTGATGAAGTGAATTATAGTTCACAAAAACTTAAAATTAAACCTGTTTAAAATTGTTTACTTATAAAAAATGTTCAAAAATGAAGAAATAATACACTCAATAATTCCTGATGCTAATAATGTTTTCTTCCTAAGCCTCGTTTCTGTGATCAGCAAAGATTAAAGAATTGCTAGTTTTGCTGCTGCCATTTTAAATTTGATATTTTCTAAAAATACATTAATTTCCATTTTAATTTTTTATGCAATTCTAAATATTGATTTCTTTAGCTACATATAGGAAAAAGTCTATACAGTAAATTATAAGCATAGTAAATGTTACTAAGAACTGCTTCCCATATCAGCAAATTATTTCCATGTTTCTTAATTATCAAGATTTGCAAATTTTAATGATAGAAATATGTGTATTTAAATATAGTACATTTAACAAATATTTTTTTATTTCGGATTTCTTTCCTGCAAGTGTATGAGACTGGAAGCACTGTTCAGATTCTCCATCATGTGGCATTTGACTAGAGAAATTCAGGGCAGTAGAACTACATCCCACAGCCGATCTTTTGATAGGTATAACTATTTTGAATCAGTATATTTTTTAAAACTTTAATGTGATCAGTATAATGGAAATAGACTACTTATATAATCTCATGCACAGTGATGTTTATTTTCATTTCATTATAACAGTATTGGGTTTTTGTGTGCTGTGTTGTAGTCTTCTCAGTACATTATCATTGTTTCAATAGTTCTGCCTTCTATTATTTTTTTTTCCTGTAGATCCCTATTTGTTGTCCTGGATAGTCTGAATTATTCAGATGGAGCAATTAGTGCTGCAGCACAGGGTTGGTTGATACGAGCACTCTCACTTAACGACGTTACAAGAATTCTTGAACCTGCTCTTCTCCTTTTATTACATCCCAAGACACAACGTATCTCTCTTCACTGTATCAAGCGGAAAAACTCAACAGGTAAGATTGTATGTAGGAAAATTCTTATTGGATCAGACCAAGATACCATTTAGCCTAGAATGTCTCTTTCCCAGGATGATCATTCAGGTACACTTGAGTAGAATACAAACTGTAGTTCTCCTTTTGCTTCTCTCTGCCAATAACATATTTAATGGGATGACCTAGACTTTTGCTTAACAAGCACAGATAATATTTATATATATCTGTCCTTCTGATAAGTAATGTATTTTTTTTCAAGTTATTTTAGTTGTTGGCTATCACCATTCTTTGGTATATAGAATGTTATAGCTTATTTTGTCTCCTAAATGTACTGAGAGTTCACTTTATTGGATTACCAAGCTGTATTGAAAAAGAATAATTGACCTCACTTATATCAACTTATTATTTATAATTTTTAAAAAGCATTGCCGGTGTCACCATTAGTATTTTTTTCTAAAGGGAGCAAAAAAAAAATACCCTTCAATTTTCTTAAAGTAATTCAAAAAGTTACAATTACACATTTCAGATTTGACAAAGTAACTGTGTATGTGTGTGTACACAGTATATATGAAAAGCATTATGATAGTGGTAATTCTGTTTTCAGTCTCTGTCCTCCTTAATATAGTATTTTCCTTTTGCATTGCTGCTATATGAGTGTTTGTATATGTATGCGCATGTGTTTATAAAACATACTTATTTTAAACTGTATGTTCTTTTTAGAAGACATGTCTTTATGGTATACAAAGAAAACCGTCTTTCAGGAATCAGTGAAGTCTCGAGATCTGTGTGAAAGCAGTTCTGAAGAAACTTTGCCACTGAGCCAATTCACAGTTGTGGATAGAGAAGCTATATGGGCTGAAGTTGAAAAAGACCCAGAGAAATCTCTATTAAAAAATGAACTCTCTGTAAATAAACCTTCTCTGTATGCTGAATCACTACTGGAAATAGGCAAAGATGAGAGTGAACACACTGAATCTGCTGATACCAGTACCGGGCCTTTGGATAGTGATAATACGTCATCATTTTCACCTTCTCTTGAACAGCAAGATCTGATCCGTGAGGAGAACAATAGTGCCTCAACAGATGGCAGGAACAGTATGAAACATACTGGTTCTTCTAATGTTTATCCTGCTGATAGTTCAAAATCAAGTGCTGTGATAAACTTAGTACGTACCGATTCTGATAGAACCCGTGCATCAGAATCTCTCTCAAGTGATGATGAAATGGATTTGGAACTTCAAGCACTTATAACTTCTAGATTACTAAAGCAACAGAAAGAAAAACAGGAGATGGTTGAAGGTCTCTTTAAACATGTTCTTTTATACATACAACCATATGATTCAAGAAGGGTTCTGTATGCATTTTCTGTACTTGAAGGAGTGCTTAAAACAAATCCTAAGGAGTTTATTGAAGCTGTAGCAAGCACTAGCATGGATACAAGTTCCACAGCTCATTTGAATTTAATCTACAATCTTTTAGCTCGCCACCAGGAATCACTTGTGGGACAGAGCTTCTATGGAAAACTTCAAATTCAGTCACCAACAATGTGTCCCCATTCCTTATTAATAGAGTTGTTAATGTATCTATGTTTAAGTTTCCTGCGTTCTTATTATCCCTGTTATTTGAAGGTGACTCACAAAGATGTGCTTGGCAATAGAGATGTCCAAGTGAAAAGTGTTGAAGTATTGATCAGAATGGTGACTCAACTGACAACAATGGCCAAATCAACAGAGAACAAAAATATAGAATTCATACGCAACTTGCTTGGAAGATGTAAAATTCAAGAGTTTGTTCTTCTTTCTCTCTCTGCCTCTATGTATATTAGTCAGAAATGCTATGAACGTATGTTAGCTAATAAGACTAATGGTTTAAGTGAACACTATATCCTTGAGGAAAGTCTTATCAACTTTGGTCATGATCAGATTTGGAGTGAACAGCCTTTACAAATTGAATTACTTAAACTTCTGCAAGTGTTAATAGTGTTGGAGCACCATCTTGGGCAGACTCAAGAGGAACAGGAAAATCAGCCAGCCCTGACTAAAGAATGGCAGAGGGCTCTTAGTTTTCAGGAAGCCATCAATGCTGTGCAATATGTGCATCCACACTCTATAACTTCTCAGGGGTTATTTGTGTCTGCAGTAGTTCGAGGCTTGCAACCAGAATACGGCTATGGCATGCATCCATCTTGGGTTGGCTTGGTTACATACTCTTTGCCATACTTTGGGAAATCATTAGGATGGACAGTAGCCCCATTTATTGTACAGATATGCAAGAATCTGGATGAGCTTGTCAACCAATATGAGCATGAAGTGCTGAAGATGTCAACTAAAATATCAGCAAGGTAGGCAATACCTACTTGTAATCTTTATGTTTTGCTACTTTAGGCTTTTGCTTGGATGAAATACTCCACATTTCAAAGTAAAATGTTAATGTCTACAGTGTGCCTGATTTTTTTTCTGTGGAAAAGAACAATATAAGATGTAGGAATATGTATATTTGCTCAGAATATTATGTTTCTAACACATTATCATCTAGGATGACTAGTGGCAATTAATGCTCATGTAGAGCTTTTTTCTAATGATTAAACTATCAGGAATTTGGTATTGAGATCCTTTGGCCTATAAAGCATATGCATTACCATTCCATAGTTCCTTTCCTGAATTAGGTGGTTGCATCAAAAGGAGCATGTAGATGAGGAAAACGTATCATTTTTTTATCTTTGGTAGATTTCTTCTCTACAGAAAATTTTGCTTTTGCTCCACCACCACCCTCAACTTTTTAGAGAAAACTTATATGTTTGTTTTTATGGATAAAATATTCTTGGCTAAATACCCATGACATACATTCTCTCTGAGAAAAGAGTGAATTAAAATTTGTGGCTAATGGACAGTTACTTATTGAAATTTTCTTTCTTAAAGCATAAATTATAAAAGGGAGAATATTACACCAGATTATCCTTTAACTCTTTTGGAAGGACTTACAACCATTGGTCATTTTTGTCTTCTGGATCATCCAAACCAAACCAAAAAGGTATGTTATGCAACCAACTCATTCTTATGGGAGAGCAAGAATGGTGAAGAAATCTAAGGAAGGTTTGTTTCTTTGAATATTGATTCATCGCCCTGTTCGCTCCCACAGACAGGGTCTCCTTGGGGTGCCGTCGGCCGCGCAA
>AZIM01001747.1:170595-186104 GCA_000516915.1 Ophiophagus hannah
GGCAACCAATGCAGCTCGCAAAAGAGTGTTTTATGAGAAACATTAGTCTTTAAGGTGCCACAAGAATCTTGAATGATTTTGCTGCAAAAAGGAAATATAATTACCCTCCTCTGAATAGTAATTGAAATGATATTTTTATAAAAAAAGTCAGCTTTATAGAAAAGTCAGCTTTAAAAAAAAAGTCAGCTTTATCAGTTATAAATTTTGACTTACCTATGACTTACCTAACCTCTTATTACTTGTCATAAATGAAAAGCATATGCACCAGGTTTTATAGACTCACTATGTAAAATATTTGCAGAATTTTTATAACATGGTTTCATTCCAGTTACACCAAACTTTACTTTTTTTTCAGTTGGCGAACCATTATCGATCACCTACTTACACATGAAAAAACTATGTTTAAAGATTTGATGAGTAAGCATTTTCTCATAACTGTTACTTAGCTAACTGCTAGAAAATATAGAATACAAATAGAGAATTGAAAAATTATAAAACCTATTTGTTCATTTACTAGATTTTATATAATGCTAGTGCCGAAGTTTTTGTCAATTTACATTCAGAAAAAGTTGAAAACTAAATGCCACTAACAATATAAAGCATGAATAAAGTTAATAGCCTGGATAGTATGCATTTTAAGACATTGAAAAAGTTAAGCTTTGTAGTTAGGACCCTAACTGTAAAGGTTAGTACAAACATAACTCATTGTTGGGTATATGGAGTGGCTGCAGTAGCAGTAGCTAGAAATATTTCAGTTATATTGTTAAGTTTAGAGAAAACGAATTCTACTTTGCTGGTTCATCAGTTAGAAATATTTGAAGTTCTATAAACGTCAGTAGGTTGATGTCATAATAGCTGATCTTTAAATACTGACTGCAGTTGATCTGACAGTTTAATACAAGGGGTGAGCAGGTACCTCAAGAGGATAGGTAGCATATAAAGGACAGTATAATACCATATGATTCATATGCTTCTATTATAAATATGATCCTTGTACCAGCTAAGACAACTCTTGGGATAGATATGTTAACATCCATTTTCTTAATTGTAGATATGCAGAGTAGTTCCTTAAAACTTTTTCCAAGTTTTGAACAAAAGGCAATGCTGTTAAAACGTCAAGCCTTTGCTGTTTTCAGTGGTGAAATTGATCAATATCATCTTTATCTTCCTTTGATACAAGGTGAGTTATAATTTGCTTATGTTATAAATAAAGGATGTGATATAACTTATAACATTAACCAAAAAGGATAACATAATTTTAGAGTGAAGTTAAAAAAGACTATGAGCAACAGCTTCTGTATATGTGGCAGTAGAAGTGTGGAATTGTGCAGAGACAGATTCATACTTTTAAGAACTAATTCAAGCATCATAGAGCTTATAAATTGATGATGGCTTGAATATCGTTAGAGTAAAACAGTTTTTTCCAACTTGATCGTTTTTGATAAATGCCATTTTCACTCACAATATCCTCCTAGTCATTATGGTAAATATAACATGTTTTGTAAACAAGAATTACCAAAATTGTCACTGGATGTCCTGATATTATCCCCAGATTCAAAATCCACTAATTAGGAATCTATCAAATCAAGATACCACTTTATTCACACAAATACACAGATATATAGGTAGTCCTCAACTTACAACAGTTTGCTTAGTAACCATTCAAAGTTACAATGGCACTGAAAAAAACTGACTTATGACCGTTTTTCACAGTTATGACATTTCCAGCATCCTCATGATCATGGCCATTATTCAATAAATATTGCAAGTTTTGTTTGTGCATCACTTGGCAACCCCATGACATCATCTGAGCCTTTCATTGAGACACAAAAAATGAACTCTGTCAGACAGATGTAGGCAGGCGAAAATGTGGGTGAGAATGACAAAGAATGACATGAAGCAAAACCATAACTCACACAACTTTATGAGATGGGCATATAAAGGCAAAACCTGCATAACCTCCTTATACACATCTCATCATTTTGAAGAAATCTTTGCTTCTTTTGAATTACTATACCCCTGCTGCTCTAGTTTTGCTTATACAACTCTGCATCTTCATCAGGATTATCAATTTGAGGCTTTAAACTCACTTATCACTGATTCTTCTGGCAACATCAGTTTTGTTGACATATTCGCTGCCAGCCCTATTCACAATTCAGTCTTTATCTTAGCCTGAAGGAGTTTTGATTTTAAAAAGTTTCACTGCTTGTTTGAAGAGAAAGGAGAGATATACACTAACTAATAAATCAGAATGGTGGTAACCAAACTACTTACATTTCAGTACTTTTCTATTTCAGTACGCTTACTGGTTTTAATTAGGTAGAGATTATTAAGTACTAAGTTTTCATACCTGAGTTTTTAATAGTCTAGATATTTTTTCTGTATTTCAGTAAGCCATCATGATTTAAGAACATTCAACAGCATATAAAATAGATTACACTGTTAACTTACCCTCTTTCTTTCTTTCTTTCTTTCTCTGTTGTAATTTTTTTCTAAGAGCGATTGACTGACAACCTACGTATTGGACACACTTCTTCAGTAGGTGCCCAGATGTTCCTTTTTTTCAGGGTTCTTTTATTGAGAATTTCTCCTCAACACCTAACCTCCTTATGGCCAATCATGGTGACAGAACTGGTAAGAATAATAATTAATAGAATGATCGTAATAGTAGAATGAGTGATATTTTAAAGAAATGAATATTTACTAATACATTTTTCTCTTTTCTCTTCCATTTCTCTGATCATCCAGATTCAAACATTTATACAGTTAGAGGAAGATCTAACGGATGAACCAGCAAAGTAAGTTTTTTTTTCAATACACTTAACAAAGAGAAACAAAAAATAAGTAAGATGAGCAAATCTGATCTTAATAGTTAATAATGTGGTAGGGATTGTGATTGGAACTAGTTCTATTATTTTAGAATTAAACTACAGTTCAGCAGTAGTAGAATATAGGCCATGTAGAGGAATAATACACCACAGAAGAAACAATGTCTAATGCTCAGTTTCTGGATCAAGACTAGACTTCATTAACAATATTTATAGACTATGCAAAAGAGTCCCAGCCCAAAAAGACACAAGGACCTTTCCACGGGCAATCAGCACCCAGATCAGCATAGACTAACTCCAAGGTTAACATCAGATCAACAATCAAGTAAATAATACCTCAATCAAGAAACTGGCAAAGAAGCCAACAGGAAACAGCCCAATTAAAGAATCTCTAAAACCATCCCGACCAACACTGACAGGCAAGCCACCAGAATATAAACTGGCAACAAACTGCACTCCTTACTAGCACTGATGATGTTACCCAGGTTGGATAATAAAACATCTGCAAGAAAACAGGCAAACTCAGAAAGCATCAAGGACCGCTCATGTCAACCATGAACTACAAATGTTCTCCTTTATTAGTGCAAGAAATCTTTTTGAAAGGTTGCTGACATGTAACAGTTAGGGCTAGTAGAACTATTCTGTTACTACCCCCCTTGAAATTATGTGAATATAATACCCATTTTGTTGGTTGGTTTGGAAAAGAAAGGAATGTTAAATTTAAAATAGAAATAGTAAAATTTAAAATAGACATTTCTTAGCTTTTTAGCTAAGTAAAATTAACATTTTCTTCTTTTTAAAGTTGCAGATGCATTTGTATTTGTACTCTTGTATGAAAGGATTTAATTAATTGTTCAATTAGTGTTCACATTTTTTAAAAAAGTCACTAGGTTTGTTCTGCAGTCTTTGATATTTCCTTTTATGAATCTCACAGAAACAACAAAAAAATGAGCAGACAGAAAGCATCATCAAATGGCAGTGCTCGGTTTCTTGGTGACATACACCAGAATGAATTAACCTTGTATTTATCAGCTTGTAAATTCTTAGACACGGCACTTTCTTTTCCATCTGACAAGATGCAGTTGTTTCAGATGTAAGTGTTATATTTTTATTCTTAGCAAAATAGTAGAGTATTTGAAGATTATCTCAATGTGATCTGATTGCGCCTCTCTTTCTACTGCATAGCTATGCCACTTCATTAGTTTATTAAATCTAACATTTTTCTGTCACTTTCAGAAACTAGTGAAACCTATGCATTTAAATATGTAATTAAATGCATAAAATAAAATTTATAGATACAGATTATATTGCAAAAGAATTCAGTTAAGCTCAAATATAGTTATAAAAAAGTTAAAAATAACAAATATGTAATATATGTGGAAATAAAGTTGTATTTTTGCCTCTTCAGGTTTGTAGCAGAGAATTTCTGGTTTAAGAAAATGAAGGCAAAAATTGTTCCTATAGGACTAAAATGACAAAAGTAACAAATATATTTAGACAAATTTAAAGAGCATTTAGGTTTAAAGATTTTGTGCTATGTACCAAATGAGATAACCAACATTTTAGAACTAGATATTTTTTTCTGTTAATCGACATGATCACAAAATAAGACTATGTTAGATTTCGTACCTTACATAATGTCTGTTTTTAGGTATAGGTGGGCCTTTGTTCCAGAGGTGGACATGCAGAGTTGCAGCATGATTTCAGATGTAATGGAAAGTCCCCGAGAATGCAAGCCTCATGTTGCTAGAATCATGGATTTATTGAAGCTAAAATATGGGGCAAGTACTATCTTTATCAAATGACTTTCATAGCCTGAAACTTCATAGTTTCGTTATCAAATAATATTTGTAAATCAATATTTATGCTGCTCAGATGAACCCAAGACAGTGTGTGAATATTCTCATATATTGAAGAGAGCTGCTTCTGTTCAGCAATATTACTCAGCAATATTTGTATATATTTGGGAAGGCACAGACTAGTAATTCTTCTATGGGAACCAATTCAAGTTAATTGACTAGTACATGATACAGTTAACATAATGCATGTCCAATTCATATAAAATAATCTATGTTATTCATACTTAATGCAAAATAAGCATATTATATGCAGTCTGAGTTTGTATTCAAGAAAATATGGATTGTGCTAATTTGGATAATATTTTAACAAGACAGAGTCAGAAAACACTTTTTATTTTATTCTGTTCTATTGTTTTCTAAAAGTTGCTTAGCTATTACTGGCAGAAATGTATTTAAAATTTCTACATACCATACCTATCTCAGGTTGTTGAGAGCCACACAGATGGCTTACACATTAGTTCTGGTTGTTATCTCAGATTGAGTGTAGTATAAGTTGTGGTTTATCCAACTTCATTCTTACTTCCCCAACTTGGTTTTTCCTGTGATTGTGGAACATATCTGGCCATGCTTCTAGAGCCATTCTTGTGAATTCTCTTGTCATCCTACAATATTTTGAATCTCAAAAATATGGAAAATATTGTCTATAACTTATAAAATAGACTGTTAAAAATGTCTATGTTCAAACAAAAAATTGTGTGTGTGTGTGTGTGTGTGTACATTATATATATAGATATAGATATAGATATAGATATATATAATCACAGTTGATATTAAATACTTCCATGGAAATGCATATTAATAGTTCATTTTTTATTTAATTTTTTTCAAGGAACCAAATATCAACGATGAACCAACAAAAAATTGTGACTTTCCTCTTTTGGATCTTCATTCTATATCAAATATCACACAATTAATTCCATTCTTTAATACATTAAACTCTGCTTTTAAAACTCAAAGTGGCAGATTACTAAACACACGCAACTTCAAGTCTTTTAAAAACACCTATCCCACCAGCAGTGGAACAAGAATTTTGAAGCTATTGGAAGAATATGTTGAGCGTGATTTTATAGATAATATGGAAAATGAATCATTGTAAGATATCTGTTCGATTCTTATAATCATCAGGTTTCATTTTGCTAAAATGTGAAATGCTTGAAGCAACATGCAACTTTTCCTTTTTTTACCAAAACAAATTAGCTTAAGTTAAAATGAAGAATCATTATTTTTCAATTAAAATAATGTTTAATTGTTTATAAGTGCAGATTTGTTGACTTTCAATGTAAAAAAATTCCCTTCTACCAGGGAATATAACATTCTATATTTCTCAAAAGATAAATTCTTCTAAAGTTAATTTAATTCTGCTCTAAACAATTTCTGCATTGCAACTTACTAAAATAAATTGACACAGTTACATTACTCATGTTTTTCTGATCCCAAAGTAATAGTCCACACATTCGCAAGATTGATCAATCCTATAGGTCAGGGTTGTCTTGCGGCCTGCAGGCCGGATGTGTCACACACTGGCCACACCCACACCCGGTTTAGCGAAGGGGGGAAATCGCCATATGTCACCTGACGATGCCATGACAACTCGAGTTTCACACCCCTACTCTAGGTGGACATGCCAAAAAATCAATTCCACAGAATAGTGAAACTTCCTATATTTATTGAATTAGCTATAATGGCAGAATTTTGCCAGTTAGATTGTTTTCTGCATTAGTTTGCCTGAGGTACTTCAAAACATTGTCTTATTCTGGCCTTAATAATGCTTCAACTCCTTTTGCCTAGGCAACAGATCCTGCATAATCTCCAGCAAGGTCATCCTCCTTACTCTCTATAGGTAGTTGACTCATAGCCTATGGATCACATGAAGTTTCCTCTATCCTATTGCAACCCCACATTGGCACAATCATTTCCAATTCAGTCTTAGGCCTATGACTGTAAGCAAAAACAAATTTACTAGCAAGTGTGCTTCACCAAAACCAATGATACTTGCTTTTTCAGCAAATATTTTTAAGATTTGTCTTTATGTTTCCATGAAATTTATGAATAACCATTCTAAAACTGGGCAAAAAATTTTACTTGGAAGTTTTAACTAATTTAAAGCCATTGTTGCCTTTTACAGTTTGCTGAAATGGTACTTAATTGTAATAGGCCAATAAGATTGTAAAAGAATGTATGTCTGAATTCCTATATAGACAAATATATATGTATAGCATTACTACGCTGCATTGTAATTACCAACTTCCAAACCTGTTCAGTTTTATGCTGAAACATTCTTGTGCAAAACTGTACATTTACTGAAAGTATTATAGAGGTAGTCCTTGACTTATGACCTCAACTGAGCCTAACATTTCTGTTGCTACGTGAGACATTGTTAAGTGAATTTTGCCCCATTTTATGACCTTTCTTGTCTCCCCTGTTAAGTGAATCATGCAGTTGTTAAGTGGGTAACATAGTTAAGTGGATCTGGCTTCCCCATTGACTTTGTCAGAAGGTCGCAAAAGGTGATCACATGATCCTGACACTGCAACCATCATAAATATGAGTCAGTTGCCAAGTGTCTAAATTTTGATCATGTGACTATGGGGATGCTGCAACGGTCGTAAGTGTGAAAAACAGTCATAAATCACTTTTTTCAGTATCATAATTTTGAACGGTCACTAAACAAACTGTTGTACGTCAAAGACTACCTGTATAAGACTGGAAGCAAATCGTTTTATACTTAAAGGTTCCTTTTGAAAGAGAATGGCTCTTGTTCTAGCTAGGTTTTTGCACAACGTTTGTAATACATGAGCATAACCAAGGATAAGAAGAAGGTCAAAGATGCCATGCAAGTAGAAAAACATAGATAATAAAGCAAAGAATGTGTATATTCAAAAACTACTATATTGTTTAAATGCATTTAGTATTTAATTGTACTTTTTAAGTTCAGATTTTTTTATGTGGCTGTCCTTCTTTCTCCACCCATGATGATTACCACTTTGAGTTTCTCAAATAATATACACTGGGCAAAAAACAGCTCCAGTGTGAATATTTCTGTTACCCATTTAGGTAAAAATTTAAATACCTTTGTTGAATTTGTCAGATCATAGCAGATAATTTTTCATTTAATTAGTTTTCCTTTTCATTAAATGCCCACCCAGATCATAAATACCCGATGTATGATGTAAAGATTTACTTATTTTAATATTGTAAATTATTTATGTATTTTGTAAACTTAAACAAATATACTTTAATTAAACTTTCTTTATCATTATGAATGTATACTTATGCTTTTCTAAATGTTTTGATCAAATATATATGTTCCGCTATATAACAGATACTGCTGTATAAATACTGTGTGTTTCCTGTCATGTGGAAATTTAAACATTTCCAAAATCTTTGACAATGTTTCTAGCTCTCAGGGAAAATAGACAGTCTTTGTTTGCAATTCCAGTTGTATCACAGGAGAATCACACATGTCCCTTGCTCTTTATTCTGAGGAAGTGCAGCTAATATTAGATATTTTACAATACATATAATTCCCAGATCTAATTTAATCCTCTAAATTTGAAGTTTAGCATCCCAAATACCTTGTAACTTATTCTTCCATTATATTTAGCACAAAACTTGCTTTCTTTTCCTCTCTCCTGTTTTCTGCTCTATCCACTTTGAACTTAACTCAGGGGCTATATTTATGACTTTATTGTAACTTTCAATTTCATTTATAATACCCTTGTTTATTAAAATAGATCACCTTCTCTATAAGATATATTGATGCTTGATGCCTGCAGGAGGTCATTTGCTGCTACATTGTTGAATTTCATTCAGTCTCACAAACAGTATATAGCCTTTGTTTCTTCAGGCCCCATTTCCCCAGATCCTGTCAAACAAAATGTATTTCAAGTAGTTGAAAATGTACTTGACCAGTTGGATTTACCATCCTTGGGTCTCTATAATACAGCAATGTGATATTGATAGCACATTGAGAACCAGTTTAGTTTAGTGGTTAAAGCATCAGGCTAGAAAGCTGGAGACCATGAATTATAATTCCGCCTTAGCCATGAAAGCCAGCTGGGTGACCTTGGACCAGTCACTCACTCTCAACCCAACCACCTCACAGGGTGGTGGTTGTGAAGAAAATGGGATGAGATAGGTGTTGGGTATGTTCGCTCCTTTGAGTTATTCGTAAAAATAAAGACAGGAAATTTTTTTCAGAATTTGAATTCAATATTGTCTGGTTTGGGAAATACAACTATTATTGAAATGCTCGTTTTCCAAGTAATCATAATATAGATGAAGTTTTGATTTGATACTATTGTTTTAAAATGACTGATAACTTAAGTATCTTAGACAATGAATTATGGCAAAAAGAAACAGGATGTAATTACATATTTAAAATGATTGGCAATGGAGAATAGAGTATTATGGTAAATAAGTGCTGTATAAAGTTGTAATTATTATTGAATGTAATTCTCATAGTCAATGTTATTTCAAAACACCTTAAACATTAAATGTTTCTACCACTTATATTCTTCATTTAGATTGGTCTTTGATACTGAATGTTTTATTTCTAAATCATAACCTTTTAAAACATCCACACACCTACAAAGGACCTGTTAAAAAATAAATCATTTTAAAAACAAAGTTTCAACTCTTGCAATTATTTTGATAATTTATTAATCTTTTTTGGAATGTCATTTATCATTGAGCATATGACAGACACTTTGATAGCATATACTGTATTTATAGAGATTCAATCTCTGAATCTAAGCACACGCACAGTTTCCATATGCAAGGTTGACATATCTATTGATTGTCATCCTTATAGGTCACAGCCCAGTTTGTGCCAGGGTAAAAAATTGTGAAAAATGACTGCTGATGACTCTTCAGTTGTCTCAGAAGCATGCCTAGGCAAGAATCTCTTATAATCCTTTATCCATCAAGAGATTCAATGCTATTTCTCAAGGGCTATATAAATCAATGCATCTGCCACAGTATATCCGTTAACTAGCTAATTAACAGAGGAAGTTCTGGGTCACATCTTACTGCTGATTGGTTTATGGTTAACATCTAATGTAATTATTTCTTCCTCACTATTTCTCATTCACCCCTTCATAATAGTGATTGCAAGTAGATTGTCACTTTGCTTTAATTAAAAAATATTGTTTTAAAGCCTACCTACTGAAGCCCCCCACTCCCCAGATAGAAGAAGAAACCATGAGGTAGCAAATAATTCAAACACAATACAAATAATTAAATCATAAAGGGAAGAAAAGCCCTGTCTGGCTCATTGGCAGAACTCAGGCAAGCTCACCTAACTACAAAAAAAAAAAAATAACACTAGAATGTAGCAAAAGAGGAAACATAGTAGCTGGTTAGACCAATTGCCAGAACAAATAGACACATGAATTAGATTTCTCAACCTTGCTTCCTTTCAGGAACAAGATATTAAGCTTCCTCTTTCTAGACAAAGTTATCCCATCAATAAACACAGGATTAAACATCACCAAGCACAGAATTAAACTTCACCAAAAATCAGTTTTAGACAAAAACTCAAAGGATATATAATAATCACATTTGAATATCAGTCTTTCTAGCTAGCCAAGAAACTTTGCTGAATGTCACTCATCTTGGTTTCTTGCCATTAAAAGACCTCTTTCCAGCAACTGCTTCGTTATTCCATTTATTCTTCAAAGTGTTGTTTCCCGGCTGGAAGAATCCTCATCAGGAGGCATTTTCCTCCCAACACTACAATTCCAAGATCTTATGAGAAAAGGGATACAGAGATATTACAAAGATATTTAAATGTACAGAATTTCCCGAACAACATTGCTGACATTACTTATGGTTTCCATTTAGGTTGATTTCCTCCATTTTAATTGATAAGGGCTGGAAGTGTGCTAGAAGAATGCCCCTGGTTTGAAAAAGTAAAGATTCCCTTTAATGCATTATTCCATTCGATTTAAATTAGCAATGATCAGTATATTCGTACAAAACACAATCCTTCTATGAAGCCCTTACGAAAACGAACAGTAATACTTTCAGCAACTTTTGTCAGTTAAAAGTTTAAATAGTCAAATGACCAAAACTTTCTATATTTGATTGTTAAGTCACGTCCAGAGGTTATATTCTGGAAAGTTCAGGATGTAACGTTCTCTATTTGTATCAATTTTCCTATCATTTTTTTTTTTTTTTGCCAGATTCTAAGCTTGAAAGTTTGGCTCACTGCTAGTATTTCTAAGGCGCTCTTGGGATTTCTTTGGCTTCCTAAACTAGGGTTTTGAAATCAGGACTGTCGTTACGATTTTTGATTTGTCTGCTAAACTGGCTAGAGCTTGCTAGAATCTGTTATCTCGCCTCTATAGCAACTGAGAGAAGAGTGTCTTGTGATGTTTGATTTACTGCACATGTGTCAAAGAAGTTTCTTTCGTTTACTTTTTCTGTAATTTTCCCTCTGTATGCCTGTTGTCTAATTAAGCAGCCAGTATGTAGACAGTTAGGGTTTAGATGGTTTTTTTTTTGTTAATAAAAGTATGTTTCTTAGATTATTTCTCCGGGTTTTATTTAATCAAGGTATACTTTCAGAAGAGAAACACGATCCAANNNNTCTAATTTATGAAAGCTGATTTTTTTTTTTTCGCTTTGACATTTGGTAGCAGAGAATGGTTAAGATTTATTGACGTTTCTCTTTGCTAGTTGCTTTGAATAATAAGCAGACAACCACTAGATGGCCATACACTTGAGGGCCAGTTCCAAGTCTCCTTTTGCAATGAATGCTTTCTTTTCGCTTTACCGAATGAGTAGACAGCGCACCCAAGACTGCGTCCCATCAGAGGTATCAAGGAAAAGCTATTGGACGGTAGTTCATTGTCGAGCGTATGATACGTTATCTAATGAGTGAAGCGCTGCCTTTTGGTGACAGGCGGGAAAGAAGCACAGCTTAACAAAGGGCAAATGCAAACACCAGATATGAGAAACTCGACAGCCGATGCAGTCATTCTACAGGAGAGGAATTCGAAAGATACCCAGCTCTCGACACTGCACCTCCCACCACAGAGAAAGGAAAGCGAAGGGAAAACATACGGCCCCGCCCCGGAAGTACGCTAGATTTGGGAAAGAGGAAGCTTTAGGTTGGCTGCGGCTTTTGTAGTGGAGTTAAAATGGCGGCGGTGCAGAACCAGAGTGGGATTCTTCTTAGTGCGGTGAGAGACGGGAATAGGGTTTGGTTGTGTTTTATTTTATTTTTTTTGGGGGGGGTGTTTGGCCAGGGGAAAGAAGGGGAAGCAAAGAGGGGGGGGTTTACTTTTGACGCTGCCTGCTTTGCCGAGCCAAAGACTTGCAGTGTAGTAATGAGTTTGCACCCTTTTTTTTTTTTTCCTTCCTCGAATTGGGGGTGGGGTGGAGGGAGGGAAGGTTTCTTCTCCAGCCTCGAATCCCGCTTTCTTTCCCCTTGGTTTTGTCGTTCGCGCTACGGATCTGGCTACGTTGAGAAGTGCAGGAGGGGGTTGCTTGATTATGTCGGTTTCTGGTTAACGGGTTTTTTTGCGGGCGAAGTCGCATTTGGTTTTGTGCTTTTGGTCCCGGAGAGCCCAGGGTTCCGAGAACGTTTTGATTCTTAAAAGGCTATGGCGAGTCTCAGTCATCCAGGTCAAGGTTGTCCCAGAGGTGCTTTTTTTTTTTTTTTTTTNNNTCCTGGATTAAAACAACAACAACAACAACATTTCGCTTCTCATCTGAACTAAAGCTTCTTGGATGAGAAGCGAAACGTTTTCGAAGGCGGGGGGGGAGGCGGGAAAAAAAAACCCCAAGAAAAGCCTTTTGGAAACGATGCCCTTTGGGAGTTTCATTCTTAAAAGTTGTTATTGCTAATGGCTTAAGGAATGCACATAGCTTTAAGAAATGGTGTTAAAAGAGCAGATAAGGGCGACTTGAATCACTTCTTTGTAGATCGAAAAGAGGATAAAGTGCATGAAACTGAAATAGTGTTTTCTGTTCAGAGCTTTAAATGCACAGGAGTTGTATTGGAAGGACCTGCAATCTCATAACAATTAGTCTTCTTTGTTGTGGGAAATGTGATGGTGCGACGACGAAAAACGAGAATCCCGAGGAAGTAACTGTTTAGATATTAGAAACAGCCTTCCGTTCTCTATAAAAGCGAGGCGGAGTTTACAGCCACGTGATCGTATGGTTTTTGTTTGTTAAATAATGCCAGGATTGCGATCTTTGGTATAAACTCGTGCCAGCTGCCTTATCAATCCATCAGTGCAGCGTTTGGAATCTGACTGACTGGTTGCGATTTCGAGGCAATGTTCCGTTGCCATGTTATCTTAAGATCTTTTTTAATTTTAATTTTTGTAATACTTTTGCCTCAGAAATATTTATTTAATGCCATGTTGCTAAGACGTATGAGTCAGAATCATAGGGAAACCAGGAAGTTTCATTTGTGATAAAGCAGTAAAAGTGTAAGTGATAATAACAGTGGCAGAACTGAAACAAGCTGGGCAAAAACAGAAAAATAATAAAACTCCAGATCCAGATGGGCTTCCAGGGGAAATATATAAAACTATGACTGAACTGACAGAACTATTAATGCTGGAAGTGTACAATGATGTATTGATGGAAGCAAGATTGCCTGAATCTTGGAGGGAGGCATATATCTCTTTAATACCAAAAGAGGGTACAAAGAACAAACAAATTCAAAATTACAGGCCAATATCATTGTTGAATGCCGACTACAAAATATTCGCAACTATAGTAGCAGAAAGATTGAAAAAATTATTAAATGAGTCTATACATTCAGACCACAATGGATTTCTGCCAAGACAAATTAGGAATAATACAAGAACAGTAATAAACATATTGGAATATTACAAGGCTCATCCAGAAGAGCAAGCGGCGCTAGTTTTTCTGGGTGCACAAAAGACTTTTGATAACCTTAATTGGCAGTTACAAATTAAAGATATGAATTTAGGAGACAAATTTGAGACAATGATAGAGGTGATATGTTCCACCCAAAAGGGGAGTATATTATTAAATGGGGAGAATACAGAGACCTTTAAAATAACAAAAGGGGTAAGGCAAGGTTGTCCATTGTCACCTCTACTTTTCATCCTGACGCTAGAAATATTAATTCGAATTAGACAAAATCCAGATATAAAAGGGAACTAGAATCAAAAAAGGAATATAAAATTCAAGCTTTTGCAGATGACCGGGTATTCTTCATAGAAGACCCATTGGACACAGGAAATATTTTAATACGAGAATTAGAAAAATATGGAGAAGTATCAGGTCTTAAAAATTAATAGTGAAAAGACTAAAATGTTAACTAAAAAATTAACAGAAGAACAGGAAAGAGAATCAGACAGGGTAATGGGACTCCAAATAATAAAGAAAGTCAAATACTTAGGAATACGGCTAACTCTGAGATGTTCATCGATAAAAGAAAATAACTATACAAAATTGCTGCAACAAATAAAGATTTGGAATTATGGGGGAAATTACGATTATCTTTATTAGGAAGAATTGACACGATTAAAATGAATATTTTTCCCAAATTACTTTACTTATTTCAAACAATCCCCATAAAATTAGATAAGAATTTTTTTACAGAACTGAACAAAATAATGTTAAAATTTATATGGTTAGGAAAGAAGGCTCAAATAAGATTAATAGTGTTACAGGATAGTAGAAGTAGAGGTGGCTTTGGACTCCCAGAATGGGAATTCTATTATAATGCTGCAGCATTGATAAGGATCAAGGAATGGGTCAATTTGAGTAATAAAAGGATTTTAACTCTGGAGGATCATGATTTACAGATGAGGTGGCATGCTTTCCTATGGGAAAAGAAAAGTAAGAAACATATTTTTATAGACATCATATGAGGGATTCATTAATACAGATTTGGAATAAGATTAGGAAAAAACATATGAAAATACTGGCCTGGCTATCCACCGTGGAAGCGATGATATACCCCAATACAGTGGATTTAGGCAAAATGGTCAGATACAAAAAAATATTAGATATTCAGGGAAAATTAAAAACAAATCAGGAATTAAAAGAGCAAGATATAATCATAGACTGGTGGCCATATCTCCAACTGCAAAACAGATACAAAAAAGACTCCGAAGAATTTGGAATTCATATGGAGCTACAACAATTAGATAAAATTTTAGTAGGCCCCAAGAAGAAATTCATAACAAGGATGTATAATTATTAAAATTTGCTTTGGAAGAGGAGGTAGTAAAAGGTTGCAGATAGCACGGGCAAAAAATATTGGACATAATATAGATTTAGCGGATTGGGGGAAAATTTGGAATAAAAATTGTACATTAACAAGATCAGCAGCTTATAAAGAAAATATATACAAGATGTTTTACCGTTGGCATCTGACACCAATGAGATTGGTCAAAATGTACCCTAATATGAACCTGAAATGCTGGAAATGCAAAGAGAACCAAGGTACCTTCTACCATATGTGGTGGTTATGCCCGGAAGCCCAAAAGTACTGGACCAAAAGACGGAGTTAGATACAAGAAATAGTGGAAGATCGGATAGAGTTTAAACCAGAACTGTTCTTGTTGGGAATAATTAAAGGGAAATATAGGAAAAAGATTAAATATATTCTACTACATATATTGACAACAACGAGGATAGCATTCGCACAATGTTGGAAACAATAATACACCCTCAGAGGGATTAGTAATTCAAAAAAAATTTAGATTGTCCTGAAATGGATAAACTTACGTTAAAATTAAAGGATAAAGAAAGTCGGAGTGTTACAAAGTTTGGGACAATTGGTATAAACGGTTGAACAATAGAAATAAGGATAACGGAGATA
>AZIM01001747.1:233424-257064 GCA_000516915.1 Ophiophagus hannah
TAGAACCTCAAGTCTGGTGGCATAAGGTATATATAGCGCAGGAAAGTAGCTCTCCAGACTCAGACGGTGGCTGCTCTTCCTTGTGGCTTATAAAAAAAGCAAGGTAATAAGTCGACACACAAGTAGCACTTGGCTCCAGGATTAAAGGAAAAGGGTTTAAAGAGAGAAATGAATGAGTTGAGTGAAGGGCTTGTTAAGTTAGCCAAGAAGATAGCATCCTCCACAAAAACTTGGAGCCAGATCTTGACTCCAAGAAGCATTTATAAACAAGTGGAAGGGCATTTTCTTTGTGGGGTTTGTGGATCCTTTCCCCCCCACCGCTCCCAATTCTAAAATTCCATGAATGAGGAGAATAATAACCAGCTTCAGTCATGAACAGGAATGGGAAGATGGGTGGGACGGTTGTCTGTACAAGCTGCTCAGTTTCATCTTGCAGTGTGTGTATTGTAACCATAACCCTTGTGTGCCTTAAGGATATTCAGATAATGCACTGAAAGTTAAATGCTTTGAGCTCTTCTGAAACAATAGCATTTAAAATGTTATTTTTGCAAACCCAGGTTTGCTCTGGAGGCTTCCTTGAAGTTTCAGCAGCCCTGTTCTTGCTTTTCTTAGTAAAAGGTAAAGGATTTATACAATTTGAAGAGAAATCAGAGTTGCTATCTTATTGTTTTTAATAATGTATGCTTTTATTATATACGATTTAATTTTAATCTTATGTCTTCCTTTTGAAGAATCTTAATTCTTAGCAAATAGAATGGAATGCTCTTATTGAGGAAAGATAAATATGTGGGAAATGAGAGCATTCCTCTTACTTATCATAACATCTCTGGGGTTGTAACACTATCACTACATAACTAGCCACAGGGCACAATTCTTTGATATATTTTCCACTGTTTAGGCTAGTATTTTTGAGAATGATAGGTCAGTTTTGGTTTAAGTTTAAAACCATCATAAATATACAGGACCAGTACAATAATAGCCATGCAGTGGGTAATACTAGTTTTCATCAAAATAAACTTGTCTTCAAAACTTTTTATCTGATTTTTACAGAATGAAAGTAATTACTTGTGAAATTGCATGGCACAACAAAGAGCCAGTATACAGCTTAGATTTCCAGCATGGAACTGATGGTAAAATCAATAGACTGGCCTCAGCTGGAGTAGACACAACTGTTCGCGTGAGTTAAATGTTGGTGGCTATTGCTATATTTTTACATGTTCTCTTGCAATATGAGAACTGTTATTTATGGAACTTGACAGTTTTATGTATATTTCCTTAAGGATTTAGCAGTTTGCCCTTTGGATAGTCACAAAACAGCAAATATTTTATTTCTGTACTTACATTCAAATTGATCGTGATAATGTTAAAATGTTTTATCATAACATTTTATATATAACACGCTACTTTCAACTATGCTATCATTGGGATTTGGGGGGGTGGGAATTTCAGTGTTTTACTTATTCTTATATTTTTTTCTTTCAATGTTATGTTTTTATAATCAGGTATGGAAAGTAGAAAAAGGACCAGATGGGAAAGCAATTGTGGAATTCTTGTCCAATTTAGCTCGCCATACCAAAGCTGTGAATGTTGTACGTTTTGCTCCCAGTGGTGAAATTCTAGCATCTGGTGGTGATGGTATGTGTAAAGTTGGCACTGAAATTTTGATTTTAATTTTAACATTTAGTAAAAAAATAAGTATGTATATTTTACATGCCGTATTTATACCTATTTATAAATAAACAGGGATGCAATGGCTCAGTGGTTAAAGATTCTGAGCTACTCAGCTGAAAAGCTAAAAGCCTGGATTTGAGACAAGAGTGCCACACAACAGGGTGAGCTCCCATTGCTTTGCCTAGTTCCGGCCCACCTAGCAGTTTGAAAGCATGCAAGTGCTTCAGTAGGAAAGTAACAGTGCACCTCGATAACTGCGCACAGTCATGTTGGCCACATGACCACAGAAAATATCTTGGACAATGCTGGCTCCCTCACCTAAGTAATGGAGATAAGCACCACCCCTTGAAATCAGAAATAACCTGGGCCTTTATCTGTACCATTATAAAAGAACAGCTCAGTAGCATTTCTTGTAAAGCATTTATGGTTACTTTTCAATCTGAGAATCTTTTAAGAGACAAATTATACTTTTAACATTAAAAATAATATTATAAAGTTCCCAGGTTATTTAAAGAAATGGAATTACAATAGTGGTTACAATACCCTTATCTTAAATAACTACTAATAATACTGATCTTATTCTTTAATAGGCATGTAATTTTTCCTCTGTTTCATAATTGTTGTATAACGCACTGAGCTGTGAAAAGAATTTTCTACTGCAATTTTCACAGTATCATTGATGTAACAAGGAGAAAATAAGATGTTTGAATGTTACAGATTTCACAATTTAAACAAAAGACCAGAAACAACTAAAGAAATCCCACTTTTACACAGTTTTAGTATTTAGTAATGAGTCCTGCTCAGTTCAGTCATTGTACTGTATATTACACACTAAATACAACAGGTTTTATTCCAGATAGATGGTAATTCTATCTATGCTTAACTCTAATTTTCTAGTGGCTAGCCTTATAATAAAGAGCCAGAGTGATGTTGTAATTAAGGCACCTTGCTAGAAACCAGGAGACATGAGTTCTAATCTTGCCTTAGGCACAAAGGTGACTTTGGGCCAGCCATTCTCTCTCAGCCCTAGAAAGAAGGCAGTGGCAAACCAGTTTCAAAAAAAACCTTGCCAAGAAAACTTTGAGGATTTGTCCAGGAAGTTACCAGGAGTCAAAATCTAACCTAAAGGAACAAAAAGGAACAAAAAAATGTAATATTATGTCATAATAAAATAATGGTTGGGAAAATTGCAAAAAAAAAAATTCAGTGAAATTAATCTTCACAGATGCTGCAATTTTGTTATGGAAGCTGAATGACAACAAGGAGTTAGAAGCAGCTGTATTTCAAGATGATGAGGGTGATAACCAGCTGAACAAGGAAAACTGGACAGTAATCAAAACTTTAAGGTAGCTTTCTTAGCTTTACTTGAAATTTCACTGAATGAAATAGTATCTGGAACCAAGCTGCTAATATGACAAAATTGTAACAGTATAAGATTGGCTTGCTTGTGTACTTGAGCTCTACTTTAATAGCTAGAACATCATGCCCTTAATAACATACTTCATCTTTATCAGTTTCTTTTTACTGTGCTTCCTTTAAGAGGTCACCTGGAAGATGTATATGACATTTGCTGGACTCCTGATGGAAATTATATGGCATCAGCCTCAGTTGACAACACAGCTATATTATGGGATGTCAGTAAAGGTAACTAATTGTTGAGGCTCAAATTGCATGAATTTGCATGAAATCTATAATAACCATGCATTCACATGTTTTGAATAAATGTATGTATACTATGAATACTTATACATATTATTACAACCTCTTTCATCGTAATCCTAAGGGCAAACTGGTGGGTCAGGTAAAGTAGCATGCTTATTAATTTACTTGCCTAATGTATCAATAGAAAACAGGAAGAATTCAGATATGCATATATTGTATTTATATGCTGAGATATTTACAGGGAAAATTAGGAAGTATCTTTATCAATAATAGCAATAACGGACCTACAAATTGGAAAATACTGTGAATCATAAAACCGTGTGTCCATTTTTTTATATCTGTAATACTTGTGAAAGCAAATCTTGACTGTTAGACTAGAGAATGCTTGACAAGGCACTGTGTAACACATTGGATCTGCAACATGAAGCAGTCATAGTGTGGGACAGCTGGTGTCCAACCTTTCCAAGGTTTTCTCCCTATATGTTTACATGTCGTGAAGCCACTTTGACAAGCTCTTCCAGATAATGGAATATCTGCTGCTAACATAAACATTTGTCAAAAGATAACCTTGGAAAAGCACTAAAGCAGCCATTCCAAGCCTTCAAGTAGCTATATCAGTTTTATATCTTTACTGTATAAAAAACTAGAACAGTAGTTAAATTACATACAAAATATTTTGTCAACTCATGTAGATCTAATATCCATGGCAAATAACATTAACTCAGTCTTAAATATCTATGGAGATTCTCAGTCATCCAGGTCATGGTTGCCCAAAGGTACTTTTTTTTCCCCAAGTCAGAGCTGAAGAAACTTCTTGGATGAGAAGAGAAACCAGAAAGTCCAGTTGCCTCTTTAAAAAAAGCACCTTTGGATCAGATTTAAAATAAATTTGTAAATGGATTGAATGCCAATGATATGATACACCATGACATCATTATAGAAAAGAATAATTCTAGATAAAAGATTTCAGAACACATTAAAAGGGACATTACTCATGGTTTCCTTTCTTCCCTTTAAAATTTTATTTTGTAACATTTGTAACTCTTTTTGGATAATAAATTTGCAACCAAAGAGCATTTCAACATTATTAGATTGTTGACTCTCCTCTTTAAAACAGTAAAGTGCAATTTAATTGCTTATGATAAAAATGCCACTTATTTTATAAATTCTTATGCCTTTACCAAAATACTAACTTCCTTTATCATTAAAGAGTATCTTTATATTGATTTTAATTGCATAGGCGTGTGGCTGTTTGTTGTACTTATTTTTCTAATTATTGCTTTCTAAAATGGAAAGAAAAAATATAGACTTGTAAAAACTTGTCTCACTGTTTTGAAAATTAACTGTTGTTTCTAGGGCAAAAGGTTTCTATTTTTAATGAACACAAAAGTTATGTGCAAGGAGTTACATGGGATCCTGTAGGACAGTATATTGCGACTCTTAGTTGTGATAGGTAAGTTTTTACTGCTTGAAATATGAGGTTGTTATTTTTACTCATTCTGTATTGTTTAAAAGTATTTACAACATTTAGGCAACATATCTAATTGTCCATAGTAAGGCAGGCTAGGGGCCACAGAATTTTTTTGTTTTATGTGTTGCTAAATTCTTTTCTAATATAAAAAAAAAGTTACATGAAGGCATATTGTGATGAGCTGTGGGTCAGAAGAATGTAAAGCTTTTCTAATACCTCTTTCCCCATATCAGTGTTTAAGTTTTCCCAGCTCCATAAATGTTCTCTGATTGCTTTACAGCGAGAAATAATTTTCCCCAACGCAAAAATAGCCAGACAGGCAAAGATACAAGGAATCTTCCTTTCATGTTCAATCATATCATAAACTATAAGACCTGAGCCTGCAATGCAGCAGTTTATACTCCTGTTAGGAAATAAATAAATGTTGATTCTCTAGGATTCAGTCATATTCTACAGTACATTGGAAATAACTGTAAAATATAATAGAGTAGTCTTGTGCACCCATTTCTTTTAAATATTACATATGGTTATCTTGATCCCAAACAAAAAAATGATTTGAACAGTTTCATTCAGATCAATGCTAAACGATATTGTAGCTATTAACATTGTGCAAGGCTTCAGTTTTGACTTAGCAGAGCTAATTCAAAATGCACAGGAGCTATCTCCAGGAGCTATCTCCAACTTATTCAAACAACTCTGTCTTTCTCAGAATTGTTTGGAGACAAACTTCCACTGCAGCCATGTGAGCCTAGAATTATGACCAGTTTTAATGAGTCATAGTCTAGTGCAGGGGTGTCAAACTTGATTTCATTGAGGACCGCATCAGGGTCGTGTTTGACCTCGGGGGGGGGCGGAGGAGAGTAGCCAGCATGACATCACTTGTGTCGGGGGTGCCTGTGGGGGCCCGAGCACTCTGACAGCAAAAACGGGCTCCCTAGCTACTTTTTCAGCTGCGACGGCTTACAACCCTCTGCCAGCGAAAACGGAGCTCCATTTTCTCTGGTCAAGGCACTGTGGGCCGGTCCTTTACTATATCCAGGGCAGCCCCACAGGCCAGATCTAAGCACCTTTCGGGCTGGATCCGGCCGCCAGGCCTTGAGTTTGACATCCCTGGTCTAGTGCTATGTTTATGCTTCCGCACAACGTGCCATGTTTAATATGCTTCCAAATTAAATCCAAATCAATGCATAAAGTGTGATTCCAAAACATTGAAATTAATGCAGGTGTTTTTTCCAGAAAAGTTTTAGAGCACATGTATTTTTATCAGCATGCAGTCAGTTCAATGTTTGTAATTAATACTTTCCTTTTATATAGGATACTGAGGGTATATAACACACAGACCAAGAAAGTGGCATTCAATGTTACTAAAATGTTATCAGGAGGAGGATCTGAAGGAGAGGTCAGAATTAATTAAATATCTTTATGGCTATAGTTCTGAAATATGAAAAATATTTAAATATTTTGCTAATATTTGCTAATATTTATATGATAAATATCAATGTATTTATACTCTTTATCACTGAAAATATACACTGAAGAATAAGAGAGCAGAAGTGAGGAGACCAAGAAGGAATGAGAATTTTCAAAGACTAGGTTTACTTTTTATTTTCTATGCTACATTGTCGTCATTTCAGATAGTAATGTAGCATTCCAAAAGAAACTTCTTTACATTCTAAACCAGCAGTCCCCAACCCCCCACCAATGGGCTGGCACTGGTCCGCAGCATGCCAGCAACTGGTCCGCTCAAACAAGCAAAGCCCCATCCACAGTATGTAGCCAGCATGCAAAACAACATACCCCTCCAGTTCGTGGAAAAACCTTTCTCCATGGAACCAGTCCCTGGTGCCCAAAAGGTTAGGGGCCACTGTTCTAAACTATTCCAGCTAGGCAATGACGTGGAGAGAGAACCCCAGGCTGTTTTGAATGAATTCACATTACTGGAGCCTGGCAGATTGCATCTCAGAATGCTAAAGGAACTGGTGAATTTCTCAGTACCTCTGAGGGACTTAGTACCACTGAGGGTAATCTTGCAATAAATTGGCGATGAGCTGATATTGTAATCTTTTTTAAGGGCAAAAACATTGACCCAGAAAGCTGCAGATTAATCAGTTTGACATCAGTTCTATAGTTGGGAATATAAGTGCAGTTATATTGGTGTATTTAATTTTGTGAATAGCAAGATTTCCCAGCAGCCATCTTGTGAAAGTTCCCAAACATATTCTCTGTGAGAACCCCAGAATTGGTAAACTGGATTTGTTTCATTTTGAAATATTTTAATACATGAAATTATCCACTGAACTAAATCAACTTTAAAAATACCAAAAATAGGAAGTTTAAACATTGAACAAGTTCTAAATCAGATTGTTATTATAATTGTTACGTATTATATTTGTACCTTGTTTTCCTGTCTGACAAGGCAGATCTATAGATTAAGTAAGCATAAATTAAAAATGCATAGATACATGTAAAAATAATAATTTCTTAAAGACTAAGACATTATTTGTAAGTAAACCCCCACTATTACTGGATTGCAAGTCCCTTTTTGATAGAATTGGAATTCAGCAGCAGATTGTGATCGCAGGTTGCCTTCTGGACTATGATTTTCTGAATAAAAATATCTGAAATCACTGTGTTCATTTGTGCAGCAATTGGTATTAAACAGAATTACTTTATCATTGTCAAAAAAAAATCAGGTGAAAAGCTATAGAATGTTTCACGATGACAGCATGAAGTCCTTTTTCCGGAGACTGACTTTCACTCCCGATGGTTCTCTGCTTCTTGTTCCTGGTAGGTAGTTTTGCTTTCATTATTTTGTACAGCTCAGTAGAGGACATGGGTCTCTGAGCATTTTGTCCTAATAGTAAGATGTGCATTTCCAACTGTTGTCATGTGTTATAAACTATTTTAAGTATAATGTGAATATATACAAGTGATTTCATATTAGAAATCAGATTCTTTTCAACAAAGCAGTAATGCAAAACTTCATTATGGGTTATGTACATTTTAAGCAAATATAAACAAAGAAATTGTTTAAATTGGCAATGTTGATTACACTTGGCATTATGTAAAACTGACATTTTGGCATTGTTTTCATATTCTCTCAGCAGGCTGTGTGGAATCAGGTGAAAATGTAATGAACACTACTTATGTCTTCTCCAGAAAAAATCTGAAAAGGTGAGGGTCTGAATTAATTCCATATTAATTAAGTACATATTAAATGTATTTTTAATTTCTATTTTAATTTTTAAAACTTGCTGTTATTTTTAGACCCATTGCTCATCTACCTTGTCCTGGGAAGGCAACATTAGCTGTTCGTTGCTGCCCTGTCTACTTTGAATTGAGATCTGCATGTAACAAAGGTATTTTGAATCTGTTACATAATAGTTTATATTGCAGGTTTATTAAAAATAAATTAAATATAATTAAACTAGTGACTATTCTGTTCTACATCTTCCTCTTTTATAATTCAAAACTCTAAATCTTATTTGTCATCTCCAGCTCTCTGCTATATACTGTTACTGTGTTTTATGCTGTTTCATTTTATTTAACTTAGTATATCACTAACCCCTGAAGTCTACATTAGTTTACCTTAAAAGAATATTTAAAAGCTGGGCTTATTGGCTGGTTCAAGATCTGAGCACTATGCGACAGGGTGAAGCCCTGTTCTTGCCCCAGCTGTTGCCAACCAAGCAGTTCAAAAGCATGCAAATGCGAGTAGATAAATACTGTAGGTACCAATTTGGTGGGAAGGTAACAGTGCTCCGTGATGTCATGTTGGCCACATGATCGCAAAAATGGCTGGAGTGCACTGGGTCAATGGCCTTGAAACAGATGAGCACTCCCTCCTAGAGTCAGCAACGACTAGCAGAGTAAAATCAGCAGGGACTCCTTTACCTTTTTTAATATACAGTATGTATGTATGCAAAAAGTTGTTACAATTCAATATTCTTTCAATTTTTCAATGCCAGTAAATTGTTTTCTATTTTAGGTAGTAATATTGAGAGTCTTCAAATCCCACACTGAACAAGAGCCCCCTCTACTCAGTGAATAATAAACAGATTGATAATAAAACTTTAATAATAAAATTTAGAATAATCAAATTCTGTCTTTAATCATTCTTAAATAAAAGAAAATCCTGCAATAATGTATAATCCTTTATAACAAACACTTCTGGTTATTATAGAAGAAACTTCTCAAAAGATTGGTCTAACAAATCTTCCTTATCGGTTGGTTTTTGCGGTTGCTTCAGAGGATTCTGTGCTCTTCTATGATACACAGCAAACTTTTCCTTTTGGTTATGTATCTAACATACATTACCATACTCTAAGTGACATTTCATGGTAAGTAATTTGATGTCTTCTAGAAATATTGATTTTCTTCAATCACTAATCATTAGTGAAACCTGTCTTAGTTTGCATACTTAATACTATTGAGTTCCTTATAACCTTTCTTCCAAATGAACAACAAGAAAAATATTGTCTAATTTCACAGTTTGATATTGGCAAAGATGCATGCATTTATAAGAGAAAGACAAACATAACATTACTTTTGCAAATAGTTTGTTCTTAGACAGAATAAACAATGCTAGTATGGCTTCAGGGTGACTTCAGGACTCCAACCCCCAGTCTGCTGCCCAATGCTGGGCCACAGCCTGTTCAGAACCAAGCTGGTAGGTGAGTGCATGCACACACGTACAAAGCTGCATTTGTGAAAGCAGCATGAACGCACATGTACAAAGCCAATCTGCTGCTGCCAGTCCACTGAGCCAGAAAGACTGGGGACCACTGCCTTAAATAACATATTTAACTGAAAAAAGGTAACCTTAATTTGTCATCCTTAAGTTCCCTACCATGTCAATTTCGTGTTGCCAACTCCAGCTGAAACATATCTTGACAGTTTTCTTCCCAGCCCAAAAAATTTCAGTGGGATGCATATACACACACATATACTGTACGTGCACACTTACATGTTCCTGCTTCTTTGCCAGAAATGACATTTTAGAAAAGGACACAATAGATACAAAATATTGAATTAATAATTATTCAGGTTGGCTGCCTGTTAAATATATTCTATTTATAAATTGATCCCTATCTGCAGATATATTCTCTTTTGCATAAAAATTCCAGAACACACAAGCACTGAAACACCAATATGTTTTCCTTCCCTCCTTCCAGCAGTAACAACAGAAAAGAAGAAAAGGCATGATGGAAAATAAAATAAATAAATTAAAAGGAAAATAAAATTAGAAGTTGAGATGAAAGCAAAATGTTAACTGGATGGGATACAAGAGAACAGAATCCTGGCTTAGATATTTCACAAACATCAAATAGGCTCCTATTGGCTCCCTATAATCTTGGCTGATTTATTTTATTTTTTAAAAACTTGATTAAATTCATTAAGTAAGCAGTCCCTCATTGCTAATCTTCAAAGGCTGTTCAGTGAACTCTGAAGTTACTTCACTTCTTGCTCCTACTTTTATCTTCAACAATTTCTGTTTTTATCAATCTGTGTAATAGGACCCTTGTCAGGTAGTGGAGGTTGCTCATTTCCTATCAGATAAATATAATATGAGCAAATGTTTTACCACTTTAATAGCTCCAGTAAAATTGTGGAACTATTTTAAAAGGTATCATCTGTCTTCAGCAAGAGGGTTTTTTTTAAAATAAACAGATCTAATACATCAGACTAGTTAATGTATTTGGGTATTTTCTTTTGACTTTGCATAGCAGTGTATTTTATGTCCTGTGTGTCACTATTTAATACATTTTTTAAAAAAAAGTACACATAAATAAAATCAAAATGAAAGACACACAATTACATTATATGAAATTCCAGAGTATGTTATTGCAGTTACAGAAACTGCTATGACAAACATCGAATAAATTCAGACTCATATCAGTTCTCCTATAATGTTGGACAATTTCGTTTATCTTTAGGAATGGATGAAATTCTATCAGAATTGCTGATTAGCCTGTTAGCACATACTTGAATGTTGAAGTTAACTATAATCCATTTATGCTTTCATTCTGAGTGGATCACTTGGCTACAAATATCAATTAAATTCAATTAATTTTTCAGAGTTTTATGTATGTATTTTTGTTACTTGAAAGTAATCAGGACTGAGTTTTAATCCACTTATTTCCCGTAAATAAATGCCAGGTCCAGTGATGGATCATTTCTTGCTATTTCTTCTACGGATGGATATTGTTCTTTTGTCACATTTGAAGAAGGTGAACTTGGAATCCCACTGAAAGAGAAGCCAGCCATTAATATCAAAACACCTAGCACAGCGGAAAAGAAAATTAAAAAGGGTCAGTCACCAACTGTTGTCTCTCCAGTTTCAAAATCAGTGGATGGCAGTCTTAATAAGCCTGGAGAACCATCAGCTGCATGCCAGACTCCAACCAATAGTAAAGACTTGAACTCCACACCTGTTGTGGTTAAAAACATTCCCATGTCGTCTTCTGAAGATAAAAAAACTGTGCAGCCATCAATTAACACATCAAAAGTAAACCAACCCAGGAGGGTTACATTGAATACTCTACAAGCATGGAGTAAATCACCAAGGTAAGCTTATCTTTACAATTTGGAATCAAGAAATAAACAGGCTTCCAGGAATGATAGCTCTAAGGTGGCCTTCAGAGTATGAATTGTGTTGGCAAATTGACGCTGGGGTTAAGAGACAGAGGCATCACCATTGAAGTTTTATTGTGGTAGCAATAATTATTAAGCTGCTACCCTAAAACGGGGAGGAAAGATTAGGATATTTAGTCAGAGACAATTTCAGGAAGAGGAAAGTTGATATCTGTACTGTTGCCATTTACAGACTCCACCGTGCCACTGCACTAATGGAGCCTTTGTATAGAATGGGTCACAGAACTACACCTTTTATTTTATTGTAATAGGTTTTTATTTTATTTTATAACATACAAAGATTCCAATTCCAATTGAACAGTGTGTTGTCTGGGTACAAATCATTTTAGGAAATAATAATCACAATATTTACAACAATATTAATTGCATTAATATCAATTATATTAATGTTAATAATCATAATCATACTATTTGTTTAACCAAGTTAACGTATCTTCCTTATATCACTTATATCACTAATCCTGTTTCTAGCTCCTGTTTTTGTCAGTTAACCATTGATAAAATAAGTCCCAAGTCAAAAAATATTCAATTTTTTCCTTTTCTTTAATTGTAAGTGCTAGTTTATCCATTTCTGCACATTCTAATATTTTTCTAATTATATCTTCATCTGTTGGGATCTCTTCATTTTTCCATTTTGTGCAAATACTATTCTCACTGCAGTCGATACATGTAATATTAGATATACATTCCCTTTGTTATACCTGTCTAGTAGAATGCCCAGAAAAAATGTCTCTGGTTTCAAATCTATATTTTGTTTTATCATTTTTTCAAGCCATGTATGTATTTTTGTCCAATATTTTTTCGCTTTTTGACATGTCCACCACATATGAACATATGAACCCAGTATCTGGTAGCATTTCCAACATTTTGCAGATTTATTCTTAAACATCTTTGCTAAACTTGAGGGTGGAAAATGCCATCTATAAAACATTTTATAAAGATTTTCTTTGTATGCAGTACACATTGTTAATTTATAATTTCTATCCCATAATTTCTGCCATTGATCTAAGTCAATCAAATAGCCAAAGTTTTTAGCCCATACTATCATGATCTCTTTTATTTGTTCCTCTTCCATCTTGATACTTAACAAATAGTTATATATTTTCTTTATTAATTTTTCATCTGTTCCTGTTAATATCTGATCTAGTTCTGTTAAACCATACATTTTAACATCCTTCTCATATCTCGATTGTATATGTACATATGACCACAATGTTATTTCAATCCCTTGATCACTCAGTTCCTATTTAGTTTTAAGTTCCCCCTTTTTAAAATATCCCCCTTTTAAAAATATTTAAAATATCTTTATATCTAGTAACATTCTCTATATCAATAACGTTTGGATAAATCAATTTGGATAAATCCATTGTGGAAAGCCAGATCAGTATTTTCAAATAATATTCTTTCATTTTCTCCATGCTAATAATAATGTATTCCTAACATAGTGTCTTTGGAAATAGCTATGTATTTTGTTTTTTCCATACCATAAAAAAGCTTGCCAACCTAGTTCAAGATCATGTCCCTCCAAGGTCAGTAGTCTTTTGTTCCTCAATCCAATCCATTCTTTCACCCAAGTAAGTGTTGAAGCCTGGTAGTACAATTCCCAATCTGGTAGACCAAAACCACCTCTATTTTTAGAATCTTGCAACATTTTCAAGTTTATCCTTGCTTTTTCCCCTCGCCAAACATATTTTAATATTGTTTTATTTAATTCTTTGAAATATTTTTTCTCCAGTTTTACTGGTATTGTTTGAAATAAATATAGTAATCTTGGCAAGGTATTCATTTTTATGGTGGCTACTCTTCCCATCAGTGATAGTTGTAGATTTTTCCAATTCTCCAGATCCATTTTAATTTGGTGCACCAATTTATAATAATTATCTTCCTTAATTGTTACACATCTGGCCATTTGTTAGATTCCTAAATATTTAACTTTTTTGACTATCTGTATACCTATTTTCCTCATTAGTTCTTTTTTCTGTATGTCTGTAACATTTTTAACTATTATTTTGGTTTTTTCTTTATTTTCAGTCCTGCAACTTCACCATATTCTTCTGTTTTCCTAATTAGTTTAAGTCCATTTTCTTGTGGGTCTTCCAATATAAAAACCAAATCATCTGCAAATACCTGTAGTTTATATTGTTCTTTTTTTTTTATTTCCATACCTTTTATTTCTATGTCCTGCCTGATATTTCTATTTAGCACTTCCAATGTCAATATGAATAATAAAGGAGATAGTGGGCATCCTTGTCTTGTGCCTTTTTTATATTAAAATTCTCTTGTCGTATCTCCATTTACCATCACCTTTCCCGTTTGTTTATGGTATTTTGCCTTTATCATGTTCATAAATCTCTCACCAAAGTCCATAGATTTTAATTGTAACAACATAAATTGCCAATTTACATTATAAAATGCTTTCTGTGCATCTAAGAAGTTCAATGCCATTTGTTTTCCAGGGTGTGCTTCATAATATTATAATATATTTAAAATCATTCTCATATTGTTTTTAATCTGTCTCTTAGACAAGAAACCATTTTGATCTGAATGTATAAATTCATTTAAAACCCTTTTTAGTCTCTCTACCATTATTGAGGCATATATTTTATAGTCACTGTTCAGTAAAGATATGGGCCTATAGTTTTTTATCTGCATTAAATCTGAGTCTTCTTTTGGTATCAAAGTAATATTTGCTTCCATCCATGAATTTGGTATCTTCACATCAATCAATACTTCATTATAGACTTCCAACATTGATGGNNNTAAAGTATCTTGTAAACATTTGTAAAATTCAGCTGGCAGCCCATCTGGTCCTGGCGTTTTATTATTCTTTTGTCTCTTGATCACTTCTGACTGTTGTGGTTCACCGGTAGCAGGTGCAGACGGCTGAGATCTCTGACAGTGAGGACTCAGATGAGGGGCCTGCAGGTAATGCAGGGATGGGGCCAGGACTATTGGAGAGTGGGGTGCTGCCTTCAGAGTTTGTGGAGTCTGGCAGCAGTGATGAAGAGGACCCCGGGGAACCTGTGCTCATGCACATGTGTGCAGGGCTGCTTGAAGGAAAGAGCAGCTGAAGCAGCAAGGGCAACTCGGGAGTAAGGCTGGAAGGTGATGGCCCCTCCCATAAGGAATAAAAGCCAGGCTTCAGGATTGGCTTCTTTGCAGGAAGCAAAGAAGTTCTTTCTACTCAGAGTCTTCATTGAAGCCCTGCTTACTTCGGTTTGTTTTTTGAAACTTCTGGCTTTGGATATTTATCTGCAATTAGTCTTTTGTTCTTGGCAGCCTTTCGCAACCTTGAAAGGGCTTGCTCTTATATGGGACAATTAGTTTTGAATGACTCTTGGCTGTGAATGCACAGAATTCACAGTGCCGCATTTAAAAGGTTTGCTTTTATACGTACTTTGTGTTTGTTTGATTTGAACAAGGCTTGGGTCAGAACACTGATAGTTCCATCATTGATACTCATTCATTTAACATAGATTTTACTTTTTCTGATACTTTAGGTAGTTCCACTTTTTCCAAATATTCTTTTATTTTCTCTTCTGAAACTTTTTCTTGCTCATCCAGCTTTTCATAATAATCTTGAATCATTACTTTTTTTATCCTCATTTTGGTAGCATAAAGTTCCTTTCTCATCTACCAGCCTATGTATCAATTTCTTCTCTTTCTCTGTTTTCAATTTATATACCATCCATCTTCCTGGCTTATTTGCATTTTCAAAAAGGTTCTGTTTAATGTTTTTGATTTTTTTGTGCCAACTCTTCTTTATCTAATAGATTTATTTTATGTTTTATTAGGTCTGTTTGGTTTTTTAGAATCTTCTTGTAATTCTAATTCCAGTCTCCTGTGTTCTTCTGCTAACATCTTTTGATTTTATTTCTTTATCTTGTTTTTTTCCCTGTGTATGTTATAACTAGTCCCCGAATATATGCCTTAGCATATATTTCCCATACATTTTGTAATGAAGTTTCTTCTTTTCTGTTCTCTTTGGAAAAAAAGACCATTTCTTAAGAGGGAAATCAAGAAGAGCCAGAAGAAACAAGAACAAAAGGGAAGGAAAGTTGGAGGAGAAATGCATTACTAAAGAAAGCAGGCAGGAGCAAAACATACCTGCATATTTTCTAATGTGCCATGTTTTTGTTCTTGTTTTTAGGAGAGTTGCATTGATTCCTCTAAAAGCAGCTACTCCAGATTCTTCCAGAAATACAACTCAGCATGGTAAAATACTTTATTATTGATAATTTATTGAGATGTTATTGTACAACAATTACTAACTAAATTGACGTTATCTCTATTGATCTTATTTCGATGCTACTCATTCTGGTTGAACAACCCATGCATTATAAAGAATATATACATCATCAGTCCAGGTTTTTAAAATACATACTAAAACTTTTATTGAATTCTTCAATATTTCAGAGAGACCATCACCACCTGATGACCAGTTACAAAATCCACCTTCACCTAAGCGACTAAGAATGGATGAAACTCCATAATTGGATTTCCTGAAAATGAAAATAAAATATAAATCCATTGAAATGCTTTATTACCTTTTTCTACAACATAGTTGCCATACCCTGTGAAAGATATTTACTCAGAGTGACATTTGCCTAAAACATGACTTTGTGTTGAGGAAGAAAATGCATCAGCATTTTTTAGACATTTTAAGCAAAGTATTGGCTATATGATAGACCAGTAAGGGCTCGATTATGTGAGAAAGGCATAATTATTATGTTTTCTTGGCTCTGTATATGGTAGAGAAACCATTGCTTTTCAATTAGCATTTACTTAATTATTTATCTTGACAGGCTAATTGGAACAATATAAGATTTGTAAACTAAAAAATTCCTTCTCTCTTTCAAATTTGTAAAATGAGCAGTTGGTTATTTAACTGCCCTACTTTAGTTAAATAGAACTGTCAATAAATCTGAACATTTTATTTACACGCCAAATATGTACCGATTAGAAGTTGGATTTAAATTTAAAAGCTTACACTACTTAATTTTCTATATTAATTGTATCCAAGCTCATTAAAAAGTCTTCAAATGTCAACGTGATATAAATTTGTTTATGTGTGGGCAGCGGGTGCATTGTTTTAAAAAGTATCAGATTTGTAATTTTAAAGATTATGTTGTAAGAAAACTATTACAACAACTGCCATAGTTACATAGAGCAGAATATTTAACGTTAACATTCATACTTTTATCTGCATCCTCTGGTGTTTATTTTAGTCATTTGCTTTTTAAAAAAATGTTATCTCAGGTTTAATTTAAAGCAAAACAAGATGCTATGAGGAATCATAAAAATAAAACAATCAACTTTCATTGAAAAATTAATGGAGATGTATAATATAGTATTCAAATACATTATATTGCTGTACAAATTCATATTTAAATGTTAAGGTTAATTCATAAAAAAGAATGTCAATTATTTTGCACCCAGTTTCTGAAGTGTTAGAGTATATTGTGACCAAAATATAGCAAAGCAGAGTTCTGCTCTTTAGGAGGCAAGCCTGAAATTCTATGCCTACTTGTCTAAAAGTAAGTCACATGATGCTTCAGGCCTTTTGCTTCCATGTAACTGTTCATAGAATGGAGCTAATTTCTGCTTCACACAAACACCAAGAGTCATTCAAGCTGAATGCAATTAATTCTGTGTGACCACAACTTTAGTGCAAGTTTTTCATTCATTACTGCTTTTCCGTGCTCATGCAAACTCCAAGGAGATGAAAGATAAAAATGTGGATCTATGCACACATCAGCCACTAGCAGTAGTGACTGCATGGATTCAGTTTCAAGAAACCTCATCTCTATTTCACTTCTTGCAATACTGAAGGATCAGTTTTCAAAAGCAAACTTACATTTATGAACTAAATTGGGAATATAGGATGTAGCTACAAATTATTTGGGCTAAGAACATGAATATAAATTAAGATGCACGTATCAATATAAAGCTCTGGAATGTTGATAAATACTTCAAATTTTTAAAAACGTATGAATCTAAGCTCTCCAAGTTCTTTTGTTTAACTTTAATAACAATATTTACAACAGAAAAAGTATAGCAACATAGTGTTCTCCCCTAGCCTTAATGTCTTCTTAGAATATATTTTATGTGGGGTTTATCATAAGTTAATATAAGTAAAAAGATGTGTCTGGCATGTGCTGTGAAATATAGAGTGGGAAATAGAATAACAGAATAACAGAGTTGGAAGGGATCTTGAAGGTCATCTAGTCCAACCTCTTCCTCAAGTAGAAGTCCTTGTATCATTTTGGACAAATGGTTGTCCAATCTCTTTTTGAAGACCTCCAGTGAAGTTGTTCCATTCCACTGATGAATTGTTCTCACTGTCATGGAATTCCACTTAATTATAGTTTGGGTCTCTCTTTAATAATCTTCCATCGTTGCTTCTTGTCCTGCCCTCAGGTTCTTTGGAGAATAGGTGTGGATAAAGTCTTAGAGGTATAGCTTTGTAGTAATCATACCATTTTGGTTAAAATTCTACTGAATCTAGGATGAATTGAAATAAATTTTTTAAACCCACTTTTTATGTAATTGTCTTATTTTATGTTTAAGCTAACTCTGGATCAGTATGAGCAGAAGATAATAATTGTCTTATTTTAAGCTAACTCTGGATCAGTATGAACAGAAGATAATAATTTTTATCAGTTTATCTCCTTGCTAAGATCTCCATGCTTTCTCAAAAGAATCGTACCTCCTTTAATCTTCTGGAACAGCTTTAAAATTATAGAGGAAACAAGGAATTCTGAAAATATAGCTTGATGTTGAATAATTTAAGGGGTTACCCAAAGTAAGTAGATCTAATTAGATTAATATTTTCTAAAAATGAAGCAAAAATAATACTTTAACAAATTATACTTCGTAATCATTTAAATTGGTGGGTTTTGATAATTTAAATCAATTCATATTATTTTATCAGTGTCATTCCCAATATGAATTTCACTAGAAATCATTTTAGTTATTTAAACTGTCATGTGGAAATGCAAATTGCCTTAGAATATGAAAAAAAGTACAACCCTTCTGCTTGTATGGTGTGGGTGGGTGTAAATAATATTTGTTACCAAAATTATAGGAAATATGTAGCATTATCTTAGCTAAGATTCTTCTTTAAAAATTCAAGATACTGTATACCAGCAGCATAGTGTCATACATGAATTGGCCACATGATGTCACTGTTTTATAGTGTTTCACAACAGTTTATTCTGAAGAAATTTGGAGTTTATAGATTCATTACTTTAAAAGGAGAAAAGCAAGTATAACCATTACTTTTTCATCATCATTCATGCTAATAACCTATTTCAACAACATTTGAAATATATAATACTAGGTATAGGATTTCTAGCATGTGACCTAAGAAACAGTTTTATTCCTTAAATAATGAATTTTGTATAATTACAATATTATTTTTCTGCTGAAGTTTTTAAATTTTGACCCTATATTCAAGTCCCCTTGAACAACCAATATAAAAGAAATAATAATGGTTTGTTATATATTAATATAAATGCCTCCACCAATAAAACTTTAGCATATGCAATGGATTGCAATAAACTTGCTTTGAACCACCCCTTTCCAATTTATTGTCCCTCCTCATGTTAGCAAGGCTGTGTAAGCTAAGAGTTCTGTAACTTTTGATCTTTACACATCTAAATGTACCAGGTTAGGAAAAGCAGCTCTAAATAGAAAGCCATGTCTTTTATTTTGAAAATAAACTATAATAAGCATAGGACTTAACTATGTGAACTAATTTTGTTTCATACATAAAAAATATCAAGGGCTAAGAAGAAACAAAATGAGGCACAATAAGTACAGAACTGTTTGTAACTTTTTAATTTCATGGTAACATTCAAGAGGGCAGGAAAGTATAACTGTTTCCAGCCTCCCTTGTACAGAAAGTGGTACAACTCAGAGAGCCTTGGAGAAAGTAGATTATTTGGATTTATGCTACACATTGCAGGCCAGGGTACAACAGGAAACTACATTTGACACCCAGATGGAAGTAAAATCCTTCTGGTCCACCTTGACCGTTCAGCAGCTTTTGATACCTTCTACAATGGCATCCTTTGGGACTGTCCCTAATGAACTGGGGAGTGGCACTATCTTGCAGCAATTGTTCTTCCAGAAGGGGTGGCTCAAGTCAGGGAAGGGAGGAAAAATTCAACCCAAAATATTTACTTTTTAGAGTATCTTGGGAGTTTATCCAATTCTCTATAACATACACACAAAACTGCCAGGGAGTGTCACTTTGGGGAGGGGGATGAAACTGGTAATGTGGTAGAAAGAGCAACCCAGTGTCTGGAAACTGGCAGAGTTTGAAGAGCGAGAAACACACTTAGACTAAAGCCTTCTACCACAGAGTGGCTTTGGTTTGTGGGCTTTATAACTGGTGAAATCTTTGACCCTTTAAAGAGTAAACTCCAATTTTCAGAAACTCCAATTTTCAGAAGTGGTTCACAACTTGGAGCATTTCCTAGACCCACAGCTCCTGCTTGATGAGCAGCTGAAAGCTATGACTAGGAAGGCTTTTGCATAGAAGAGCTATTCCTGGATTAAGAGGTCCTGCTCATCGTAACCTCTGGCCTAACTATTTGGATTATTGTAACGCAATGTACATGAGGCTGCCCTGAATAATATTTGGAAGATACAGTTGTATTCTGAGTGTGTTTGAGTGATTCCACTGTTTCATGAATTCCACTAGCTGCCAATTGGTTTTACACGTGTGGTTCAAGGTTCTGATCTTCACATTTAACCCTCTGGCCCCAGTAGCTGTGAACCTGGTTATCTAAAAGATTATTTTTCTCCATATCCATGTGCTTGAGCCAACCAAATCAAACAGGGTCAACTCCCTTCAAGTCCCATTTTGTTATCTGACAGAAGCAGGCTTTTATATAGCAACCCTTAGACTTTAGAATTCCCTCCTGCAAAGACTCCATCCCACCTGGGCTTTAGGAAAGCTATCAGGGCATAATTGTTTTAGCTTGCCAAGAAAGAGTATCTGCAAAAGCACATGACTTTTGTAATACTGGGATTGTTTTACATTTTTTTATCTTGATATTTTATGCATATTGAGGTTGTTGTGGGTGTGATTTTATAAGTGGAGACTGGAGAGCATACAAAATCAATCACACTCTACCTAAATAGCATATACTAACCAAATACGCTAATCAAATATAGTACTGCTAAAGGTTATCATGTGCAGTGACTAAAGACAAAAGTGAAGGAAAATATGTTTGGTAGAAAGAGATTGGTAGATATCAGCATTTCTTACCAAAATCATAATTGGTTCATTGTGGTAAACAATAGGAAGGAACCTATTTTCCCATCAATTCACTCTATCTTCTTCCTTTCCTTCCACCTCTTTCTCACCATCTTGAGTCATGCTTAAATCTTAGTGACTACATTTACATGAACATAACTGTCTACTTGACAATCATACAGGTTTGTTACTACAATCTTCCAGGTTGCTTTTTCAAGTTCCTAATATAATTTGAGATGACATTCTCCCATATACTAACCATTGTACGTTGTTAATTATATGTAGAAGAGGCAGGTTTTCTCATTTACAAGGAAATGGAATCAAAAGGCAATTTACACTTTTAAATTCAAACCTGGTGATCAATGAGGTGACCGATGTCATAGCCAGATTACTCTTAACATCCTCATTTCCTGCCTTACATTGCATGACTGATAGGAAACCAATACAAAGAACAGAGCTATTACACATCTTTGTTCTCTTTGTCAACATGTCTTAGAATCAGATACACACACACACACACACACGTCAAAATATCCTGTAAGTATACAATGAAGTACAAATACAAGATTTTCCATTTACATGATCAAAATACTTAGTATGAGACTTCTTTGAATGATCACTGCTAAAATAACAACACATCTGGGTCTTATTGCACCAGATGTGCCTTGATACACGGTTCCACAGTCTGGAACTCCTGTGCTCGGCAGCCTGTCTCTGAAATCACAAACCATTTTTTGTAAATATTTGCAGTCTTTCTCCAGGAAAAGACTACTTTTTCTAATTTCAAGCTTCAAAGCATCCTTTTCTAAAATTGCATTAATTATATGAAAAGTAAAATAGTAATAAACAGTATGTGGAAATTATAGTACATTGATAACACCACAAACATCATAGATGTAATAACATAATTTGTATACATATATACAAACATATTTAGAGAAACACTGACAGCAACATACACACAAGAGAAGTCCCACAGAATTTATACATAATCATTTAACCTGTAACCATTGTAAGAAGCAGATGCTTGTGAAGGACTGTGATTTGACTTGTAAGCCATTGGTGGTCTGGAGGAAGGAGCTAATCTTGTACTTCTTGACTGTTGTTGGGAATATATGTCATTCTCCACCTGCTGACATGAAGCACACAAGATTATTCCACCAATTATACTGAGCGAAGCACACACAAAGCCAAGGTAAAGGGCATGCCCAATCTCATATTTCATCCCATTGGGCGACATTGGGTTGTAGAAATCAGTCACCACATCATTAGTTGTCCAAGAAACAGGGATGAGACACACAATTCCAGCCAGTATGAAAAGGATGCCACCTAGGACAGCAAATACATTTTTGGTGGATGACCCTTTGGCACATTGGGTACATTTCATGCCAATAACAGCAATTACACAGGCCAGAGTTGAAAGAAGGCAGGATATCACCATCATGGCCCGGGCTACTTGAAGGTCACGAGGCAAAGCGAGCGGTGAATGGTGGAACTGACACTGGGAGATCCCAGTACTGTGCCAAACACATTCCATCCAGAGACCCTTTATGTATGCCATGGCTGTGATGATACTGGTTCCCACATGAGCGCTGTTCCACCAGTGAGGCAGGATGGTTGCAGTGATGGTTCCAGCTAAGCCAAGAAGACTCAAGAAAAAGCCCAGCAGCTGAAATGCCATGCTTTCCATTTCAGTGTCCAGAGTACCATAACAATTCTGTTGGGATCTTTGTTGGGGATTCTTCTGAAAATCAGCCTTTCCTGGTACATATATGGCAATTTTGCTTTGACACCTCCTGAACGCCTAATAAAGAATAATTGCAGAAGAAGAAGTTAAACATTACAGGAATGTATTTCCCAGTGTCCAATAACATGCATTCCAAAGGTATATAGTGTGATGGATTAGCATATTTCACAGACTTTAATGAATTCCATGAAAAAGGGGAGAAAGCTCATTATTATTTACATAGTTCTGTCAACACCAAGAAAAAGACTATTGGAAACAAATCATGTCGTGGAACAATGTTTTCAAATGACTTCTTTTTCATCTTTCTTTTAATAGCAACAACAACATTAGAGCATTCACTCATGAGACAAGAAAGGGTTTAGAAATTATTTGCCTGAACGTTACTTTGCAAAATAAAACGTCTGAAAAGTTCCAAAAGCTTGGAATTCCATAAACTTGTTCAAATGCATCTGGATTAAGAACAATAATAATAGTAATAATAATAGTAATAATTGCCCCCGCCACCACCACAACTATAGCAATAAAGATAGCAAATAGGCCTTCCAAAAGAGTCTAACAAGCAATGAATTAAAACTTGTTTTTAATCACTTTCCAGTATTTCTTGAGACTTATTTTAATAAAGGCGCTTGAAAGAAAATAATTTTTATCATCTCCAAGCAAGTGACAACATGTGAAATGTGAAGCCTAGCTATTGCTTCTGAATGGCAATGCCTTCAGAATTACTGAAAATGTTCCATGATGAATCCAAGCGGAAACCGTGCAAAAGAAAAACATTATTTCCAACTGTAAATCACACTTTCAGTGGTTCTTAATGGATTCTTTGCCAGATGCTTGCAGTAGGTGCCTGGGTACCCTCACATAGATTCACCCAACCTATCAGATCTGAGCTGCAAAAATCCAGATGATCATTCCAGAATGTCACCCAAACACCCCCCCCACACACAAAAATGTTTTCCATTAAGTGAGACCAATCTGAGATAAAGAGGATGGCCTTTAATTATCTGTCCTATCAATATTAAATATTTGAGGACTATAACTAACTTTGGTTAACTTTGGTTAAGAATGTTCATTTGCTATAAAATAAATACTTCTGTACGTTTGAAAAACTAGTATATCACTAACTGTTCTGAACATATTTTAAAATAATACAGGTAGTCCTTGACTTAC
>AZIM01001747.1:267063-282207 GCA_000516915.1 Ophiophagus hannah
GGTAGCAGAAAATTTGAGTAGTTCGGAGAAGCAGTAATGGAAATTTTGAGTAGTTTGGAATACCACCTCTGACTGGCCCTACCCCCATCTATTCTCTGCCTCGCGAGTCCCAGCTGATCGGCTGGATCTTCTTTTGTTGCCCTGCACAGGAGAAAGGGATTTTACAATATCCTTTCCCTGGAGTGGGGTGGGAATGNNGATTTTACAGTATCCTTTCCCTGTCATGCCCACCAAGCCATGCCCACNNAACCAGTAGTAAAATTTTTGAATCCCACCACTGCTTGTAGGTATTTTTGACAAAATGACAATTCTGTAAATTGTTCTGAAACAGGGGATTAAAAAATAAACAGATTTCATTCATGGATACTTCAAATGGAATGAAAACTCCAACTATCCAGACAATTTTGGTACCCTTACCAAACTGAATGTTGCAGAAACACTAAATTGCTGGAGATTGTGTTTTTTTTCTGCATTGTTAAATAATGTGGTTAGATTATAATCATTGTATGGTTATAGTCATAGTTTGGTTATCCTATAATTGACAAGCAGACAAGCAGGTTCATTCTGCTTCCAAACTGGAGAAGAGATTAAAATGATTTTTTAATGTTTTGAATGTGAGTTGCCTACAATGGGACATGCTTTAATGGGTTTTTATTTTTATTTATTTATTTATTTATTTGTAATGATTTTAAGCTTCCGTTCATCATCCAGAGTCTTGTGGCAAGTGGATGGCTATACAAATTTAAATAATAAATAAACACAGAAACAAGTTGAAATACCAAGGCTATAATAATCACTCATAAGATCACTATACAGGCTTATGAATGCTGTTCTTAAGGTTCTTTTACCCTATCTGGAAACATACTGTATTTGTCAGTTAAAAGCATAGTATGTACTGTATGTACTTTGACTTTGGCCAAATAGCATGGAGAAGCCTTTCATCCCTTCCTTATTAACACAAGGAGAATTTTTATTTTTCCCAATTACTTGAGTCTACAATTCCAGAGTTACTTTTAGGACTTGCAAATGCTTTTATTTAAGGTACTACAGTTTGCTTTGCATGATTGGGAAAAAATACATTCACACAAGGAAGTTTCAGATGCCAGAAATAGTGCTTTTTTGACTGTTTCTATTTCATAGACTCCTTTAAAGTTCAATGCTTTAGCTGTTATGTGTTATGGCCCTGATCCAGGAAAGCACTCAATACTGACCTCATAGATATACACCTCACACACAGAATTATATTAATTCTGCTGCTTAACTACGCCTAGTCCAGGTTCTTCCAACTCATTCATAATTTCCTTCAGATATATTTGAAGTAGAGAAGCAAGTAGGCTTATCCTATTAGTAGTACATATAGGATTTGAACAGGTGTCTAATTAAATTTAATAACAGTCAATGCTTTATTCTCCTGCCTGTTACCCAGCCAAGAAAAACACAGAACATACTATACTAGGATGTTTGTAAAAGGAAAATAAAGTTGGCCTTCTGTTAAACGTTAACTTCAGTAGGTCACTCAGGGTCAAATGAGTACCTGAAGTTTGGTGGACAATATTTTTCACATGTCCTTGAGTGAGTTTCACTTCTGTGCTGATGTATAAATTGTTTTATGTCCTCTAACTGACACTGGTAGGAAGTTTCAGTGGACACTATTGATTTCTGAAATTTCTAATTTTCATCATTACTTTCCAATAAAAGCAATAGAATCATTGACACTTAAGAGGGACTTCCTTTGGCAAAAGTTGTCATGTGTGTTTGAATGATAATAAACTTGCTATAGACATAAGGGATCTCAAGAATCTTTATTATCATGCTATTTTCTGGCAGCAGTGGTACAGCCATTTTGCTTTTAGCTCTTGACTGTTTTCTGACTCTTTGGGGCTGTTGTTCTATTACACATAAACTCTTTGTCATTTAATTCAGAGAAAGTAATTGCCAGCTTTTGATATTGAGTATTGTCCAAAATAGACTGGACGAAAAGGAACAAATTGAAATAGACTTCAGGCAAGATTATAATGCTATTTCCTAGCTGAAAGCCTCACTCAGGAATTAAGATTGAAGGTGGAAGAATTGTATTTGTTCTGAAAGATGATATTTGTATGTTTGGATTGACTCTGTGGTGCTCTTTAATCTTTGCACAGCACTGGAAGCAAGAAATGTGTTTGTGTGACTATCCCAGCTACACCTGATTTTTCTTGACCCTAACTGATCTGGCAACGACAGTCATGGGCATTCTGGTTACATTACTTTATCAATGGCAATGTGTTCTATTATGCTGAAGAATGCTTAAAACTTCAGTTGGTATAAAGTACTTAAGTCTGTCCCCACATTGTGTGAGGGGGTAGGATTGTATAATCACACAAGGTCTTAGTTTCTGTACCACTTGGGAAGATGAACCACTTATTTATCATATTACTTACCATACATTAGAGAAAATGTATGCAGAATTAGTTTTATTCTGCAGAAAAGCTGCAGAGTCAGTTTTCTCCTTGGCTTGAATTTTAGGGGTTTCCCACACTCTATCTAGCCAAAGTGTTATCATCATCCTCATTCCCACCCTCTGCTCTAGCTGCCCTGCAGCTTCAACTATGCAGTTGCTGGTTGCTGGTTAATGGTTTTGTCATACACAACACTTCTTTTCCACCCTTCCAGTGGTCAGCTGGAACAATGACTGACAAGCAACAGAGCAGAGAAGAGGACAGCAATCTTGATCTCCTTATGTTTTGATTTCAACCCAGTTCTATTAAGCTCAAGAAATAATAAAGAGAATTGGGGTGTTGGAGGATTGGGACACTCTTGTCTCATCATTCATATCATCTCTTATTTGGATTATTATAATGTGGGCTTATTAATGGGGCTGCACCTGATGATCACGCAGAAACCACCACTGGTCCAGAATGCAATAATGTGAGTACCTATGAGCAAGTCTTGTTTTGCCCATGCAACATTTCTCTTTGCAAACTATATTAGTTACTGGTTGGCTTCTAGGTGCAATTCAAGGTGATAATTGTTACCTATAAAACCCTTCGTAGCTTTGGAACTTGAATATCTGTAGAACTGATTTTCCCTTATTATTTTTCTGATTGTTCAGTAAGATCGAGCAGAGTTGCATGCTCCAAGTCTTATCAACGAAGCAATGCTATCTTATGGGACGCCGAAGGCATGTCTTCTCTATGGCCATCTCTACCTCTGGAATATGACTCCCTTTGAAGTCCAGTAGCCCCAATTTTGAGGATATTTAGCACAACCTTGAAGATCTGGGTTTGTTTGTTTTTTAGCAGGCCCTGGTTTTCAGAGAGTGTTATGATCCCACTCATGACATTGGTTTGTAGACTCAAGATTGATACCGTTGGTTCCTCTAAGTGAGTTGTTCTTTTTCCTTTCTTATCACTGAATCATTTTTGTTTATTGTTGTATGTTCTTAAATTATATCATTGTACATCATCTAGAATTGCTACAGAGTTTAGCTTGAGGAAGTCAATAAATCAAATAAATTGAAAAAAATAACAACTTTGAACAAGTACCCATTTCAGCTCCACAGTGGGAATGTTCCTTACATTCACAGCTAGCCTCAAGTTCAAATTGTATTGCCTGAAACTTTTTAGGTTGCCTTTCAGGTTGTGCCAAAGTGTCTCACTAGTCCTTAAAAGTCATTTATAGAAAATGTACTGCAAAAGGAAGAACAAATCACATAACGGGTCTCCCTCCATCCTCCCTCCAGAAGAAGAGAGAACTTTACCTAAGCAGTAATTGGATCCAGTTCAGTATTTAATAGAAGCTTCAGATCCCTTTTTTAAAAACTTAGTATTTTCCAGTATACATGTACAGTTGGCAAAGTCTTGATGAGTGCACCTGGCTGAAAGGGTTAGCTATTCAGAAAAGCCTAATATGTTAACAGTCACATCCTAGTTACCCTAATTGATACATGCAAAGCACAGCGAACTTCTCTTGACAAAGCAGCTTTTCATTACTCAGAAATTTTCCCATCCCTTCTGTCTCACTGCAACTGAGGAAAGCCATCAAGCGCTAAACCAGCATATCCTGAAACCATTTGTTAAACTTCAGGAACCACATATACTTTCCACTCCAAGCAAAGTTGTTAACTCTATTAAATCACCTGCACAGGCTCAAACAGAGATGGTTGCCATGAACAGCCAGTAACATTTTAAAGGATTCTCTGTTTGGGATTATAAAAAGAATTGGCCCTTGTGGAAACAGGACTTTTTCAAAGGACTTAGTGCAGTTCATGAGAAAAATTATTCATGCTGCTTCCAGCTTGGCTCTGAAAATATATACAGTGACAGGAGTATTTATTTATTTTGGAAAGTTTCTGATAACTTAAGCCCTTTTTCTTGAATGTGCATCTCCTCAAACCGTATGCCAATGCATTTTTCATGACTTGATGAATGTATCCAGTTAAGGTGCAGAAGGAAACAGGAGACACTTTTACCCTATTCCACTAAATGGGGAAAATATGATTTCTTGCGTTTATTTTCATTAATTTAAGTAAAGCCGACTTGATTGCCATGGGTGCTTCTATAAATATCTGCACAGGAGGAATCTTGGAGGCGAACAACTGATATACCATTCTCAGCCAATAGTAACACACAGGGTATTCTGTATCCATTTCCCTTTTTGAATTAGTCACATGGTGGGGATTGTTGAGGGTTAGTTGCTAAAAAAGAAAGCCAGATGTCTTAGATGTCCATTTTACCTTTTTCAGATATTTTTCATTCCCACAGAATGAAAGTGTTGTTTATATAGCAAATAGAACAATGGAGCTTTTTCTTATAACACAGGAGAAGGTAAGAAGAGGATATTGATGAAAATTCATTTTCCTTTTTTAACTTTCCTTCTTCAGAGGTGCCCTAAAAATAACTGGACCCAGTGGCTCAGTTTGTTTTTTGCTTTGTTTCCAAATAGAAGCAATCAAGCAACCCCTCTCTTGTCTCTGTCTCAGCCTCTGGAAAATGTTCAAACTTGCATTTGAATTATATAGAATCCTATGTCATTGGCTTTCCTTGACGGATGAACTTGGTGCTCATACATACTGAAACATAAAAGTTAACTGAAAGGAAGATTTATTTTGTTTTAGTTTCCCAGAGTGGAGACAAATGGAGACTTCTTTTCCTTCTAAATTTAAAGGTTGGAAGGGTACATTTCTTTTTAGCATTATGTGAAAATACAGACAAACATTATTTGACACCTATAAGCAAGAATGATAATAAAATAACATAATACACAGTTCCAAAGAATCATCACCTATGAGGGTTTGTAGGGATCATCTCATGCATCATTGATCGGCACATCATGCCAATTTGGATGACATCAATATCAACCCACCTCTAATCAGTCATGGAGGCAGCTTCCACGCCTCTTTTTTTGCTCCACATCAAAAGCACCATTTTGCAATATCTACTGGATTAAACAGTGCTGTGAGATCTGTCTGCTGCACTTCATTTCATTGCATGCAATGCCTCTGCTCCAACTAGCTAGTGTCTGCTATGCACGTACCATTCATTCCTTTCCATCATTGGTTGCTGCTTTCCACAATCATTTTTCCTTGGGATGTTGAGCTCATGAAACAGTAAAGCAAGTGCTCTCTCTCATTCTCTCTCTCTCTCTCTCTCTCTCTCTCTCTCTCTCCATCCCCCCTCCTTTTTTAAAAAAAAAAGTCCATTGATAATCACCATTTGGACAAAACACCTGGCCATCTTTGTTGCCACATGTTGGAATAAGGAGAGAAATTTCTAAACCAGCTATATTTCAGCCAGTAGCAACACAGAATACAAGCAGCCTGAGCCAGCTATGCATAATCTCAGTCATCCATCTGCCAATATAAGCTGCCACACAGTCTCTGTTTTAAATATTTCCAGTGAAAGAAAGTCCTTCCTGCTTCCAAGCAGTAAGCCCCATTGTTGAGTGCTCTTAATGTTAGGAAATTCTTCCTGACTGAATTCTGCTTTCCTTTCATTTACTTCTAATGGTTCTTGCCCTCTCTTCAGAAGCAAGTTTGAACACTTCTACACTGCCTTCTACATTACAGCCCTTCAAATACTTGAAGACAGCCCTGTGGTCCCCTCTATTCCAGGCTAAACATGCATAGTACCTCAACTATCCCTCTTACATTTTCCACATTGTGATCTTGGTTGCTCTCCTCTGAGGATACTCTAGCCAATTTTCAGAATATTCTACAATTTTCAGCCAATGGAGCTCACAATAACTGACTTGTGGTTCAATATCTTCATTTCCTCTTTTTGTCTTTCTCTAGTACTATTCAGTTAACTTCTAATTTTATCATTGCTTCCTAGGTGTATAACCTAAACTGGGTGTAAATCATTCTTCAGTGGTGGTGTGCAGCCTGCATAAATGCAAGTTGTGTGGAAGCTCCATGGGATCCCAGTTGAAAAGAACAAAGAATTCCCAACAAGAGTGTTTTGAGAATTGTCAAATGCTGTTATAGTTGGTATTATTGCTTTTATACAACAAACTGATCTTCCAGGAACTTATAACTACTCAATAAATTAGCAGAAAAAATCCCATATCCCATTTCTATGAAACAGGACTGTGTTTTCCACAGCGATTAACCTACTGAAGGTACTCTTGCAAAACTAACTACAGATGTGAAAGCAGTAGACAGTCTGGCTCCAAAAAGTTACAACTGTATCAATTGTTCATATATAGCCTGACCAGAAACACAACATAACACTTCACCAACAGGTTTCATGAAATAAAAAGGCTTCTCAATTCATACTATGTGATTAAGAGAAATAAGGGAACAATGTTACAGAATGGGGATGTGAAACATGGAAAAGAACTGATAAATGCTTCCTGGAAATCACTTAATCCTGTTTTATATTTGCTTAAGAACTTTGAATCCGGAGAAAATAACAACAGCTGCTCAATCCTTGGCTGGGCTCAAGGAGCAGTAAAAATAATATGTGTGTGCTATATATTAGATTTTTCTTAATACTTTTGTGTAGAAGAATTCTGATAATAGTTATTTATTATCGTAAAAATATTTTCTTTTTGGGAAGTTTGATATGAAAAATTAATGAAACTAATTAGACAATTATGAATGGATGCTACTTACTTAAAAAGTAAGATTTTTCATTGTATATTAAATGGCATTTATATGTTTAATTCATTCAGTAGTTATTAACTGGCACTTTGAACTGCATCATTTTATGATTCCTCTCAAACTTCTTGCCTCTGATAAACTCAAAATGACATTCTGGATCCATGGTATGTTATTTAACCTGATTATCTTAAAAAACATTCTGGTGTATGTCTCATTTCAGTTCACATTAAATATTATGTTCATTTGGGTAGATTCCCCATCCAAGCAACTATGCCAACTGATGCTGTAGGTCCATTGATTCATGCTGAGTATTCAAAATAATTTTTTAAGCCCATAAATTGAATGCAAAGACTTATAAAACAAAACAAAAAAAATCAAATGATTAAGTGATGTTTTCTCTTCTAAGCATTTCAAATGTAGTTTTAAAAAAAGTTTATATTAGATTACTTCATTGTATACAGGAAATCAAATTAATAAATGGTGGGATATCAAGTATACTTAGCAGAAAGGAGAATACTTTAAATGAAATAGCTTACAATCTTGTTGAAATTGAAAAACTTAAAAGAATAGACTGCATAGCAGGTGTTTTTTCAAAAATTTAGTATTCCAAACCACTTGGAAAATAAATTTCTTAGACAAATTCTGGCCTGTTAGCATTTGCTAACAATGTCTACTTCACTATTCATGACAATTTTAGCATATTCCTGTCATACCCTAAAGTATCAAAACATTTTTTGTTCAGAATAATTATGGGATGAATAAAACATACCATTACAAGTCCAATTTAAGGGGAGGTATGAATTAAAACTGACTAGGAATCAGTTTTAGGGGTTTTCCTTTACAATTTATTTTTACCTAAACAGTCTTCTACTACAAGTTTTGTTTTGCTGTGTTCATTAATTGATCAATTAATCATTCAGCACTTAAATTATATCCTTTATTGGGGAAATGATATATTTCCAAGAAAGCTGATAATTCAAAAGAATTATCACATTCAAAACCATAATTACAAATCAAATTATGTAACCACATAGCATTTATAAAAGACAATTAAAACAATTAAAAACATTAGAATCAATAAAACCAGTTCATTAATTCAGTGAATAAATTCATGCAAGCTATTCATTATGAATCTAAAATATAAGTATTTGCAATCTGTAGCTCAGGTGTAGAATGAGCTACTCAAAGCAGCTATACACAGTATTTTAATGCAAAAAAGCATCAGAGCAATGAGAGCAGCTGCCATAACATCTTTATTACCGTGCCTTGTTTTTCCTTCTAGGGATTTGAAAAATGAGTCATAGTCTACTTAAATTAACAGTTTGGTTTCAAAATGAACAACACAGAGAATATATGTATAATGTCTTACTGAATGACTTCAGTTTTGTAACTTGATTTTATATCCTGAGGCAAATGCACAGTAGGACCAGATGAGGGCTTTTACATAGGATATAAAAATGTGTGAGCGTCTGTTTGTATTTAAGTGAAGAGAAATCCATGTTTATATGAAAAAGCACAGGTAATTTCTGGCCAACATACAGTATACAGATTTGACAAACAAACTTGCTAAATGAGATTTTACTCAGTTTCCAGTTATAACACTAAATAGGTGAGAGAAAGACAGAGGTTTGTCATGTTCTAGCCATTTTCTGCTCCTTAGTTCTGTACGAAAACTAGTGGGTTTTTCCAGAGGTGGTATTCAACAGGTTCTGATCAGTTCTGGAGAACTGGNAGTGGAAATTTTGAGTAGTTTGAAGAACCGGCAAATACCACCTCTGATGGGAGATTTTACAGCCACCAAGCCACGCCCACAGAACCGGTANNNAAAAAATTTGAATCCCACCACTGGATTTTGCAATGTATTAAGTAGAGTTATACCCAGGTTCCAGCTCAGTTTTGACTCTTTTTCCTAAAAGAGAACAGATGCTACCAGCAAACTTTACTTGAAAAGAAGTGGGCCAATAGTGCTTCACTGATATGGGATATTTTAGATTCTGACAGTGTAATCCAGTGTAATCCTAAATAGGTGGTTTGAGATATAGGAACGGATGTCCTCTCATTTATTTCAATTGGTAGGGGAGAAATTAAACATTAGTTTCGGCAGTTTTGTTACCAGGATGCAGCACTGAATATTCTGTTTGAAAATTTGTCACCACATCAATGTCTCTTTTGGAGACTTTATTACCAAATATTTTGGGTAGATCTGTCATTTGGTTTCCCCACATGCTTTGCTAGAACATCCAAAGTGAATAAATGTTCCTGATAGTGGAATTGTTTTCCAATCTATCTGAAATTCTTTCAGAAAAGTAGTTGAAGGAACGAGGCCCTTATATATTAAATATGTTGTTGCTTGGTGTGTGTGTGGATTTAAAAACAGCCCATCTTTTGCTCAAAGTCTGAGTTCATGAATGACACTAAACCATAATATTTCTCATCTAGGATTTTCAACTGCTCACAAATGCTACCATTTAAGATGCTCAGTCAGATTTCAGTTCTTGTAGTCTGAAATCAGAGAGAAAATAACTTACTATAATCTTTTTATGAATATGTAAAAAAAGTATACACCATATTTTTTCAAGATTGGAACAATTCTTCAACTGATCACTAGATGCCACTCTCATCTTACCACAACTATATTTTGCATTGTGGCTCTGTATTAAAACTTCCTTAGTTTCAGTTGTCTGTCACTATGCACTTCACTATTAAATGGTTATTAATGCTGCTGCTTCTCTGAAATTATTTTGGAAATGTGTGTTTCAGACCTCTAAACGAGCCAGAGACTACTGTCTTGTAGTCTCCTCCTGAGGAGTGTATTCATCACTCAAATATCAAATATTGTCCTTGTCCAGAGAAGAATTATGAAGCATATCTTGCCGACTCTTCATTCTGCCTTAGTTGCTGGCCATCTTCAGTTTGCTATTTCTTCCCTAAAAAAATCCAAGAACCGTGCAAGTCTTTGATGGTACTATTTCTAAACAACTATTAATGTTAAGGAAGATGCAGCCATAGATAAAAAATGTTTTTTTTATCCTAATGAATAATTATCCAAAATGTTTAAAACAGCATGCACATAGAGGAGATTTTAATAGAGCCCCAAACTGGCTTGCATTCTACTTGCTCAGTTGCCTCAGCTGTAATGAAGGAGCAAAACAGGAAATACTATGGCAATTGGGCATTAAATAGGTCTAATGGGTTACTTCTTCTAATCATAGATTGGTGTTCCCCACTCACTTCTTTCTGGTGGAAACACATAACATCAGAAAATGGTTCAAATTAGGAGTCCCCAATCCCTGGGCTGTAGCCGACTACCGGGCCTTGAGCCTTTTGAAACTGGGCCATGTGGCAGGTGAGCACTCATGCACGTGCACTCGTGTGAGCAGATGGTAAGCGTGCGTGTGCCCACCAATCCAAAAAATGGAGTTGTGCGTGCACACAAATGCTTGTCCACTGCTTTCACGGAACACGTAAAATAAATATTTTTTGTTCAGTATTTTTAAAAAGGTATTTCTGAATAGTTATTTTGTAGGATCTGTTCATTTTAGTGTTACTTTCCATCATTAGAGAGTATAGCAGAAACTAAAGCTTCACAAAAATGTAGAAGAGACTCAAAAATAGAGTGGAATGGAGAATAGAGTCTCACATCTTGAATATAAATGTAAGCATCTAGATATAAAATATATAATAAATAGATTTATATGTAAATTGGATACATGAAGCTTTTATACTTTGGATTAAATTATAGTACAATGCATTGTATAGCACTAGGTGGCACTAGCATAGGACGTGTTTACATTGAAACAGCTGCTCCAGATAATCTTTTTTCAAAATGTCAAAATACTGTACTATATTCACTCCTCCAACTTCTCCACTTCAAAGTGTAGAGGTTTTTTAGTAGTAAGAATGAGTATAATTTCAAAAACAATGAGGAAAGTATTCATGTTTAAATGAAATTTGATTGCATAGTTAAATACCAGATTTGGTTACAAGTAAATCAAATCCATTAAAATCAATGGAAAAAGATGCAAAATTAAATCTGAAGCCATCTAATTTCCCTGCATTCCTTTTAAATTTTTTTTATCATGTTTCATTCTATAAATAGAATATTTATAGAATAGAGTTCTCTTAATATTACTATTTCAAAATCAACCTTCTCTGATTTCCTCCTGAAATTCCTGAGAGATCTACTAGCCAATCCATTTATTAGGTACATTATTGAAATACTATGTTTGAATAAGATTGACAACCAGTCAGCTGATATTCACCAAATAAGAGCAGATCAATCTCTTTATTAATAAAAGGAATGTGTACAATATAACCAGAAAGTACCGTCAACATTTTTAAGTGAGATGATAAATTTTAATATGTGAAGACAAAGTTGGCTATAAATCACAAATTCAATCCATTTCTTTGATTTTTGACTACCTGATTTTGATTACCAATTTTAAAATATTATTGTTGAAACATATTAAAAATGCCAACTTCAGATTGACCTTTTGATTTATGACCCTTTCCTTTGAAATTAATTAGTTTAGTTTCTTTTATTACCTAGAATGAAATGGTAGCTATTTTAAAAATACTTATACATGGTTTCACTGCAAATGAGATCATTTTAAAGGGTTTTGTTTGGTTGTTACCCTAATAATTGAACATTATTATTATCTTCCCACTGTGCAAGAAGTACATGCTTCCAGAAAGCTAAATAGTTATTGTGATAATAAATTTTATACAAAGCAAATTCCTATGTTTTCTGAACTCCTTTTCATTACAAGTGGGGTAGATACAATCAAGAAAACTATACGGTCAATTTTGGAGCTCCACTTAGGAAATTTTGTGCTGATTTGGACATTCTTTGGAACCTCAATAGTTCCACATAAAAACCATACTTGCAAATTATTCTTTTATGTTCTATGTTCAGATTGCTCTTCAGACCAGAATGCCACTGTTTATATAATAATATGGCTAATCCTATAAAAGGTAAACCTATAAAATATTTAGAAGTTGTTCATAGAAATCTCATTCTTTTGCTCTTTGTAATATAAATATATAGTTATACTTAACATTTTGGGTATTTGGGATGCAAATGTTACTAGTAGTGATGATGTTGCATACTTTGGTAATAAAATGTCTGCAAGGAAACCACTAAGCTCAGACAGCACCACAGACCATACAGGATGTAAAAATCACTGCTTTTACATCTAAAATGGCAAGAGGGAGACATCAGTAAAAACAGTTTGCAAACAAAAACAACTCAAAATGCCACCAGCAAAAATACTAAATGAAAATGGACTGTGTTTATTAACCTTAAAAACTGCAAAGGGCAAACATGGAACCAGTAAAAGAACAAAGTACACAATGCCACACAAGTTATTCTATGTGGGTTGGGCAGCTATATAAATTTGCTTTGAAAACAACTAAGCCAATTGAGATGATACATCAGTCAGGCTGGATGAGAACAGGAAAAAAGGCTAATATTGCATGTCTCAGAAAGTGTTTTAATCCGAATCTCTCTGAAGATTGTTGAATAACTTTGGCTTATTTAGTGTGGATAGAAATTGAGCTGTAAGAATTTCTGTTGGAAACTTTCAATTAGTACCCAATTATTGTCAAGGAGAGCTGAATGTTTTCTATCAATAAAAGAGGCTGCTAGAAGAGTTCAGCAGATATCAAAGCATAGCAAATCAATAGGGGAAGAGGCACCCTTTCAGTGTTTAATGTCCCAACTCATTTAAGGTTTTGGATGTCTATGTACAAACACTTTGTGTATTGAGCCCAGAAGTAAATAGGCAGCCAGTGAAACTCTAAGAACAGATATTGTATGTATAAGCCTAGCTGTACCATTGCGGCAGAGGTATTCTGCGCCAGCTGAAGTTTTAAACTCACCTTCAAGGGGAGACAATAACTAATATGATGTATGAATCCAATTTGAAACTTACCAGAACATCTGGATTACCGTGGACAAATTATCCCTACCCCAAAAACAGTGCAGCTGATAAGAGTAACCAAAAGTACCCCAGGGGACTCAGGTCTACCAAAATCATCTGCATTTCTGTAATATATACCAGATTTTGGATAATGGATAATGGACGTCTTAGTATAGATAGATAGAATTTGGGGGTTATTCTGATTCCAGATTGCAAGTGAACATTTTTCAAGGTTATATTGTTAAAAAAAAAATAGCAGCAGGGAGATGCTCAAGCTAGAATCATTTTCCACTATATTCTGTTATTTATACAAAGAGGAAAAAGAAATGATTGTCATAAAGTTTGATATTAATTCTGCAATTTATTGTTGTGAATTCATCTTTCCAGAATTCCAATATCCAAGACTTATCTGGCTGATCCAATTCCAAAGCTTATCTGGCACTAATATGCTATGGTTTGTTTAGTTTTAAGCACTGATAATCATTTTCAATTTCCCTGAACATTACATAATATTATCTATTATCTGCAAGAGACGGATTATTAAATGAATAGGGAATGCAGTATTTGGGGCTGCATGGGAATGCAGAAGAAATAAAGGTGAAGACAAATAGAGATGGAGGAAAGATCCCAATCAGGAACTGAGTAATTAGAGAAGAAAGATATTGACATCCAAGATGCAACCTTATTATTTTCATAGCTTGGCTTATTCCTGCTGAAAACCAAACTTGCTTTTTCATTTGTTCAGAGCATTCAGAGCTGCTTTGGCAAGAAAAAGAAAACACTATGACCTCCTTCTCACATGGAAGATATAATACCTATGAGCAGGAAGGAGCTGGCGAGTCACATTAATCATGTAGGCAGGATTTTTTTTATTATTATTCATAAATTGTTCTACTAAATCCAAAAAGCATTCATCACATGCCTAGTTGATAAAAGCATTTTATAACATGGAATGTAAACATTTATTTTATTTTTCTAATGTATTAAATATTTTAAATGTGGTGGAAGGATAGCAATCTGTGTAAGATTATGGCAGTTTTTTTTTTAAAAAAATCAGTGTTCATAATATTTGCCAAATGGAGCATCTCAATGCCTATTAATGCCTAGTAGTCAAACTGTAAACACTTCCCCAAATTTATAATTTTTCTTTCAATTTTTCTAATGTTGGCTTAATAAGAAAAAATTCTACAAACATTTTCACATCAAGGGAAGAGAAGAGAATACATAACACTCTTATTGTCAAATAGCATTTTTTAACAAAGTTTCTCAGGAATAGTCCAGTCACTGAAGAGCTGCCTAAAATTTCAGCAACATTTCAATCCACCCCAGTAGCATCTGGAACCACTGGGACAGTTAGTTTTTCCAAAATGTGTTCATTTGCCTACCTCTTGCTTTTAAGCAGCACGTTTTATTGTTACACTTCATGTTTGCTGATTTATATCAATGTGATATTACTTGGCCTATTGTTTGTAGTGCTTTTGTGGTTTTTGGTAACATGGTTGTTCAGGTACGAATAGAAAGTAACCACATAAATATTTCAGCAAATAAAATAACTGTCATGCTCAATATTAGCTTAACTTTTTAAAGTCCATCCTCTTGCTTTATTAATATAACCCTAACCTCTGAAACAACTGAATTGTTTGATAGAACTATGCATCTCTTTGTATTGAAAGAATACTATTTATATTACGGTACGCTAATTGAATGTTTTTATGTACACAGCTATTAATTAGACACATATCTATGTAGTCTCTATTGAATCTCAAGCCAATTGCAAAAGCATGGTTTCCAATCTCAATGTGCTTTGGGAGGATTGTAAAAGTAAATTGATATTCTGGCACTTTTGATGCATTTTGTGACCACGAATCTGAAACAGCATCAGTACTATGATTTTCCAATAATGAAAGACAAATTAATGTGAAATGTTTGCACCCACTGTTTCCATTCTGTGAGTAACTATGGTTAACATTATTCTTCAAGTATGTGGAGTTTGACATTGTCAATCCCCTTAAGCCCCAAAGGCTTTCAAAGCATAGCAGATGTACATCCCAAAATAAAAATACAGAAAGGGAAATAATTCCTTTGAAAAACTCCAATCTTTATGAGATGATACGGTTTGAAGAAACACTATAGATCAGGGGT
>AZIM01001748.1:80819-91318 GCA_000516915.1 Ophiophagus hannah
AGCCAGATTCACTTAACAACCTGGTTACTAACTTATCCACTGCAGTGATTCACTTAGCAACTGAGGAAAGAAAGATCATAAAATGGGGCAAAATTCACGTAATAAATGCCAAACTTAACAACAGAAATTTTGGGGTCAATTGTGGTTGTAAGTCGAGGACTACCTGTATACAATTTCTTTTTGAAGTAAAAAGGAACCTTATTCAAATCACAGACATTAGAAATAACAAGCAAATGAAATTCCACCAAAATGATTCACTATGCTTCTCCACACTTTTCCATTCTTGCAGACCACAATTGCTTCCATCACAGCTAAGCATCAATTAACACATTGCCTTTTGTACATTAAACATCACACCTCTTCCTTCTTGAGGATCTCATCTACTTTGTTGAGCTCCTTACAACAGCTCACAATCAAGAAAAGGAAGATTCTCACAGATTTAGCTTGGGCAAAATTTATTGTGCAGGAAATAAGGTTAGATGACAGAATCTCAAAAAAACTGAATTGCCCCTCATTTATCAGTGAGTTGATAAACTGGTGTTTTCCTGTTGCATTTTCTCCAATGGTGCTATCATAGATAAACTTCGGAGTCAGCTGGGGAAAATAAAATCACAGGCAAAATAAAGATTTGCTTCTTTACATCTGACTCCCTTCAAATGTCAGGTGGTTGCCCCTTAGGAGCTCCTGGAAGTGAGGCCTGTTTTCTTCTCCAAATTTTAAGTGTTGGATCAATTACATATTTAATGACAATATTTTTCAATTCTAAAAGTGTAGTATTTCACAGCTAAGTCAGTGCAACAATGTGTAGCAGAGCAGGCAAATGCAAAATGGCCTGAGATATAAGCCAAGAGTATACCTGCATTGTTAGTCACATAACTCACCAAACTCCCCAAATTACAAATTAAAGTAAGTAATCTTCAACTTTGCTGCACCTTAGAAAGTAGTGACTCACATTCAAATGTCTAAAATACCCCTTCCAAAATGTTTTCACTTCGGTTACTTCCTCAATAATGTCATCATTTTTACATTTATTCCCTTACTCTACTGGATTCTATATTTCCTTTTCACTCACTTTCAAAACATTCGTTTGCATAAAATATCTCTGCCTATCTTTTTCAATTTTTGCTCTAAAACATTTTTCATCTGTCCCAGTAGCATAACTCCATACACTTTGGTAGTATTCTGTAATATAATTCTTTTCACTCTTTTTCAAGATGCTTCCACATGAATTTTCTTTTCAATCAGTTCCTTTTATTGAAAGATTAATGCTCTCTCATACAGGATTTGTATGCTCTCTTCCTGTAGTAATTTTACTTTTACTCTAACGTCTTTTGGTTGTTTCCTTTTCATCTGTATCCATTTTTCCCACGATCCACTACTGAAACTACCAAATGAACTACTGCAAATTTAGAAGCTTTCATTCCTCTATTATTCATTAATTCTCTAAGCAATTGTGCCTTTCCATTAATTCCTTTTCTAAGTGCATTAAAATAGGATATAATTTAAGTCAGTGGTTCTCAATCTATGGTCTGCAGACCCCTGGGGACCACAATGTCATCACAGAGGGTCTGCAAAGGCAATTTGATGAAATAATGGCACTCTAAATGTTTGTTTGTATCTTGCACTTCAGTGGGAAAAACTCCAAGTAATCAGACAACCACTGGTTCAGGTTTGCAGTGGAGTAGAAAAAGAAAACAAGAACAACCCATAATTTCCTTAATATATAAAATCAATGAAATAATGAACTTTCTCCCTTCACTGTGGCAGCCCAATACAATGATTGTTGGAAGTCTGGGGTTGATGGGAGCTGTACCTCAGAAACATCTGAACAGCATGTGAACTAATTTCAAGAAAATAGAAAAGGTTGGATGGAGAACGTCAAATTTTTGTTAGGCTTCAAACTGGCTTGCAGTGTAATTGCTCTCTTTCATCCCCACTGGTTTCAATTTCCTAAACACAACATATACTGCAACTGTTAGGTAGCACTGTTTTCTCATCCTATCATTATTGGCTGTGCTTGCTAGAAATGATGGGAGTTATGGTTCAGTATATCTGAAGGACAAGTTGATGGATTGTCCTTCACTTTCTTTCCATTGTTAAATGCTTACCATCCATTTCTGGGGCTGGTAGAAAACTATGTTGGTATGAATGTCACTGTCCTAAGTGCCAATCTCTACAGCACTTCTATTTCTAGTCACTGCCAACTTTTCTCCAAGGGAATCTTTCTCAACCTTGGCAATTTGAAGATTGTGGACTTCAACTCCCCAAATTCCCCAGTCAGCATCCTAGAAGTTGAAGTCCACACATCTTCAAATTGCCAAGTCTGAGAAACATTCTCCAAGCTAATGGATGATAAAACCTAACAGAATTTATACACCTTGGACAATGGATAAAGGGAGTGGTGGAAACACTTTATTAATACCAGTATAACTAGGGCATAAAATTGATTCTCTCGTGGGCTGGGACAATATGAAGAGGACATTATGTGGTCATGGTAGAAAAGAAGATATTGCCAGTCATGTCTAGGTTTTCATTAGGTATAATGGGAGAAAAGCTCCAACCAATGGAACAGCTTGTCTTCAGAAGTTGTGGGACCTTCATCACTGGAAGCTTTCAAGAAGAAACTGGAATGGGATTTGTCAGAAATGGTGTAGGGTCTCCTGCTTGCCCTTCTCCCCCAGCCCAAGGTTGAACTAGGAAACCTACAAGGTCCCTTCCAAGTCTGTTAAGCTGTTAAAGTCCTTGAAGAAAACAAGAGGGATTCCTAGCAGAAATCCCAGCTGTAACACACAGAGATGGAAGGAGTTCCATGAGAAGGCACCATTAATCCCTCCTCTTCTTGTCAACTTTGATAGTAGAGGTAGGTTGTTTTTTTTTTCAGTGATTGCCTCGCACAGCAACTCTTTGCAGTTATAATGATAATGAGTAACTTTGTGACCAAGCCTCACATTTACGATCTTTGCAGGTCTGTAAAGCAAAAGAATCTGAAGTAAGTTGGTAAACAGTGGTACAGTTTAACTTAGTGACTATTTCCCTAATGACCGAATTGCTGATTCCAGTTGTGAATACTAAATGAAACTACCTGTACTCTATTCTGAGTCAGTGGTGTTGTAAACTAATCTGGTGTGTGTGTGTATGTGTGTTGGAGGGGGAAATCCCACAACGAACCTTGCTTTGATGAATTGTTAGGTTTGACAGCTCTTGTCTTAAGACCTATGCTAGTTTAGGCTAGAATTCCTACACTATTATATATGCACCACTGGGGTTCAAATTATTACAAAAAATACTACAAAAATTTGGCCAAGCCTTGCAATCACAAAAGGCCTGGCGGGGGCACTGGTGAGGGCACTGTCAAGTGAGGCATTCAAAATCCATTCAAAATCCAAGAAAGAAAATCTTAGACTCCATTGTTATAGAGAAAAGGACTTTTACTGGAAATCAAAGTGGTAGCATCAAAAGAATTCAAGATCTGAGGCATTAGGCGCGAAAATCACATATACAAAGTTATGGTAATGTTCCCACTGACAATAATTCAAACTGGCCATCCAATCTGAGATGTGTGTAATGTCATGTGGGGCATCTTCAGGTGGTGTTTCAGACATCTGGCTCACCAGGACGGTTGACCTTGGCCTGATTAGATAAGAAGCTACAGCTGCGGCAGTAAGCAAGTAAGCATAGTCAAGAAAGTTTTCCCAAGTTTTACAATTCACCATCTCAAGCCTCCAGCACTCTTCTCCCCACCACAAAGCCCAATTAATTTCCCCCCGCCCCGTTTCTATGGCAGCCGGAAAGACAAGCAGAAGAAGGAATCTTGAAGGCTGACAGGCATCTGTGTGTGTGTGTGTGTGTGTGTGTGTGTGTGTGTGTGTGGTATGTGTGTGTTGTGAGATGAAGTTTTATATCACTAATCTGGAAGCTACTGCTTGATCATGCTGCTAATAAAGGTTTGCGCCAATATGTGATTTTCCAGGGTTTATTCAGTGTATTAAAGTTTAATCAGAGGTACAAATCTTAACTTTCAAGAGAAACCGTATAGTTGCTACAGTTACCTGACACCATATCTAAGACTCGGCAAACTCATTTTAAATTAATTGGTTTGCCCTTGTGCATCTCTGTATCGGATCTTATGCAGTCAAGCCTCCTTATGTACAAGTCCAATTTGCCAGAAGGGAGGGGGGGGAAGAAAAGCATATAAATATCTAATTTGCATAATCATTCGATACAAATGGAATCAGCGTTCCTCCTACAAGTGATGCATTCAAAAACAGTTGTTTGTATTTTTGTGATTTTTAAAGCAGTTGGCAAAGGAGCAAATAATTTTCGGATGCAGCTTCCTTTGGATCACTTTCAAGTGTGTTTGTGCCAGGCAGGAAACTTTCTCCTCTGATTATTTTACATTCCAGTTCACTTTTGATGTTCAAAAAACACTTCAGGAGCCGCAAGGTGTTTCTTTCTCCATTCTCAAAATGGAGACAAGTCCTTCCTCTCTCTCTCTCTCTCTCTCTCTNCTCTCTCTCTCTCTCTCTCCCTCCCTGCTTTACGCCAATATTTTTCTTAATTGCTTTTATGCAGACTTGCATAATGACCCAAAATATAATGGGGAAGAATTGCATGCTCATGTAATTTATAACGCCACTCCCTGCGCGATACTGGGTACAAAATTTTGATTACAAAATTGTAATTCCCACAGAGTTCCTGTTAATCGTAGAAAGAGTTGCTAAGCATTTTCTCCCATCAAGATGAAACACTGTAATTCTCTTATATTTTTCGCTTTTGGCATCAGTAGGAATAGGCAGCTCTTTTAAATTTGGCTTCCCTTAGTGGGTCAGTTTTGAAAATTAAAAAATAAACAAACCTGCAAGTAAGTTTATTTCTCTTAATTGATGCAGACACAACAACAATTTTTTCCCAAACGCCATCACTCTGCTAAACAAATAATTCCCACAACACTGTCCAACTATTTACTAAGTCTGTATTACTATCACTATTAATCTTCTCATCANTCCCACTTGTGACTGTATGACTGTAACTTCTTGCTTGTATCCTTACGATTTATATTGACTGTTTCCTAGTATGATTTGATTGCCTATTCGTACCCTATGACTATATTAAGTGTTGTACCCTATGATTCTTGACGAATGTGTGTCTTTTCTTTTTATGTACACTGAGAGNATTCATTCATTCATTCATTCATTCATGCATCTGTGTGCATATTATTTTTAAGCAGTACCTTTGATATAACCCATTTGGAATACAATTTTACTAAATTTACATTTATACAAATTGTATCATCAATTTAGGAATGAAGTGAAGAGTCAGCTACTCTGATTTGTTGCAGGATTCAATCTGGGTCAGCCAGTGGGACCAGAAGCTTTGTCTTCTGAGCTTTCCGATTCAAGCTAGAGCCCATCTTCAGGGAACTTCTCTCTAACTGAGTGTGTGTTGTTCTGTGTGTGGTATTTATAGTTCCTGTTGTGAGTGGCTTTTGATGTTGATTGGGGTGGATCCAGTCTGGGTCAGTCACTTTGCTTTTGTATTATGGTTAAAGGTAAATGTGAAGGTTCCTCTCACACATACGTGCTAGCCGTTTCCGGATCTAGGGGGCAATGCTCATCTCCATTACAAAGCCAAAGAACCAGCTCTGTCCGAAGACATCTGCATGGTCATGTTCTCTGGCTGTAATTACATCTCCAGCATTTTGCTGCCATGTTGAGAAACATTCTGGCTTATCTCGCTGCGGGGAGATGCCAGCAGTTCTACTTGCATTTTTACATGGTTTCAAACTGCTAGGTTGGCAGAAGCTTGGACAAGTAACGGGAGCTCACTCTGTTACGCGGTGCTAGGGATTCGAACTGTCGAACTGCTGACCTTTCTGATTGACAAGCTTAGCGTCTTAGCCACTGAGTCACCGCGTCCCCTCCTATTTTGGTTAGGAAAGTTTAAATTGGATTAATTCAAGTTAAATCCAAACTAAATGGAAAAAAAAACCCTCCCGATTCCTTGTATTTACATTTTACTTTTCAGACAAGGTCTGAAAAAGAAAAGAACTTTTTTTTTTCAAAGCCAGCTTTAAAATCACAAGTCATCACTATAAACAAAAATTTGCTGGATATATAAGGAAGAAGACAAGAAGGAATTGTATTGCAGGGTAAGAGATTAATACATCTGCAAGGTTTGCAAAAATATTGCTAGCCTTTGAAGACAGGCTGTTCAAAGCCACCTGCTCTTTGTTGGCTATTTCTCTTTAGTAACCATCTTTTTCTTCACAGTCACAGGAAGGAAGACTCCCCGCCTTCTCTTCCTCAGCCTGAAGTCTGATGGGCAGAGACAAGAGATTCAGCCACACGACCCTGCCAGCACCTGCTGATAATGTTTGCCATGAGGTTAATTATTGCTGATATCCGGAAGAATCACTGACACAACCCACTGCACTGCAGTATTGCAAATGAATTAAGCCATCAGTGATGCAAAGTGGAAAGTACAAAACTCCTCTCAGCAGCTGTTAGGAGGAAAATACACATAATAAAACTTAACCAAGTATCCTCAGCCTGCTTGGGTGTGTGCAATTTTGACCCTTGTTTCTCATGCTAGTATTCCAACTGGTTAACTTAGAACTGGGGGAAAGTTGGACCTTTTGAATATCTCCTTTGGAGTCTAAGCAATTGCTAAAATTGCATTCCTCTGCTCCTTCCTTCTTCCTATGAAACCCGCTTTCCAGAAACTTCCATTTGAATAATCACAACTACTTGTGCTGTTCTCAAGAGCCCCACTCCCCAAGAGGGCCTTCCAGAATGCAGAAGCAAACATCCAATATTTTATGCACCCAGAGACAATGAATCTCACAATTTTTTCCTCTAACAAATTGCTTCTTGTTCTCTAGACATTGAATGCTTTAGTTTGGAGGTGTTTTTCTAAAGCCTGCTCTTATTTATTTATTTTTAACCTGCTCAATCTCTGTTTCTACAGAAAGAAAGAAAGTCATATGTCTATGGAGAATCTCAGTCATCCAGGTCATAGTTGTCCCAAAGGTGCTTTTTCAAGAAGCAACTGGAAGAAGAATCAAAGAAAAACCAGAAAGTCTAGTTGCCTCTTTGAAAAAGCACCTTTGGGACAAAGAGAGCCATACAAAAGAGGCCATTTTATAGAAGGAACATTAATGGCAAAACAAAATATGAACAGTAGTATAAATGTGCTCAAACACACTTAATCCAGGCAGTTATAAGTTAATATTACAAACATACCATCTCTTTCCTTCCTTTTCTCTTTCCTTTTCCTTTTCTATCTTTTTCTGTCTCTCTCACCCTCCCCCCTTACAAGGAGACTATTATGGGGTAGAAAAAAATTTGAAGCCCACCCCTGCAGATGATTCATCCTGGAACTCTGCTGAGCAATCTAAGAAGAGCTTAGTATTCCTATTAAATCTTCCTTCAGCTGATTGGCCCTCCCGAATTTTGAAGCTTCGTTCCCATGTTCATTCTTTGGGCTTGTTCTTAGGATTGCCTCATTGTTTGATTAGTGTGCCTTCTAGTAATCTTCACTCTACTTTCTGGTTAACCTCAAAACTGCATTACTCCTTCCTCCAATTTTTAACTCACCAAACAGCCCTCCAATCAAATCACCCTCCACTTTATGTCTTACATTTCCATGCAGAAAGTCTGATATTGCATTACACCAGGGGTGTGAAACTTGCATCATCACGGCAGCATCACATGATGTATCACAACTTTTTCCCTTCGCTAAACCGGGTGTGGGCANCCCACGGGCCACAAGTTTGACAGCCCTGCATTACACAATCCCTATTCTACATTCTTGATGAAATACAAATTGTCTAACATGGATGGTTGTGAGTACGCTGGGCTTCCTATGTTGAAAGATCCCAGGATAGTAATTTAGCAATTCCTGAACAGATTCCTTTGAGGTGACTACTGTAAATCTGTTTCTTGCTCTAAAAACAGCCTTTTTAATATTAGTTCATCCCATGTTGGATTCATTGCAATACCTGTCTTTAGAAAAGTGGTAAACCTAATACCCAGGGAGAAAATAGGAATTTAGTCCAGTGACATGTGGCACCCTAAATTTATATTATTTTTGATAGAAAGAACAAGTCTACTTTAATTCCAATAAAGAAACAAGCAACTTTAATATTTTGAATATGAAAGCCCCCGGTACTTTTAAAAAGACCTCTACACTCAGCAATTAAAAAGGATGAAGTTGTCATTCCTTCAGCACTTTTTCCAGCTTCCACGGCCTTAAGATACCACATCTGCAGTGACTTAGTTGCCTAATATCTCATCAGTGGCATCATGCCTCTTAACAAAGCATCTTGCCAATTTTCGGGGACACAGCTGTCTCTCAAAGAAGGAATAAGGTGCTGAAGCACAGCCAACACTATATCTTCTATGGAAAGGCTGCTGTTTATGTGCACAATGACACATTAATGTCAAACACCTGATATGCCAACATGTAATATGTAAACAATAGGGAAAATGCTGGCAGAGTGCTTCCAAGTGCATCCTGCCAAAGACAAATGGATTTGCCAGAGGTGCCTGCAAAACCTATTAAGAGCACAGGTGTCCAGGCATACAAAATCAAAAATGCAATTCTCAGGTGCAAGTGTGTAAATTATGAAAATCCAATCCCATCGGAAACCAGAAAACAAGCTAAACCCCACATATGACTCTCCTGACAAGAGCCAGTACAAAATTACTTTTTCGGCATGATGAATTTTTTCACGAAGTTGAAAAAATGAGTAATTTTGGGGAGCCAAGCACCACTGCACTACACACTTTAGTTCTGCTAATTTTGGAAAATGTGTACCAATTAAATCAGCAGGTCACTGCTTTAGTGCCACAGAGAAGGTGGCAATCTGGTTCAGTTTTTATGATAAAGACTGCAACTCACCAAGGCTTCCATACTTTCAGCAGCCTGTTTTGCTCAGAGACTTTACCTGAAGAACTGTATGTCAACTGCCTAACTAATGAATCCAAAATAAGTAAACACTCTCGGGACCTTTGAATTCCCAAAAGTAAACCTTTATTGGATACACCATTTTGGTAGTGAAAAATCAAAAACAGCTCTGGTTTTCCCACACAAATGCTTGCCTAGTTAAACAATAGCTTCGCTTTCTCCCAGTCCCTGGGTGGCTATAAGACATCCTTTTGTTATGGGAACAGTCCACCTCCTTCTCAAGCACCTGCAGTGGTGACCTTGATGGTTTCCAGGCTCTCACGATTCATGCACAAAAACTCAGCAGTCCATTCCACCCTTCCCTCCCCCCAGTTCATTGGCAAGTTGAATAGCAATTAAGATTTGAATGAAGCAAAGCAGTTCAATCTTGACACTGTACATACAATGGTGTCAGTGCAGCTCAGGTCTATAGCTGCAGAGTTTGGGTGGAAGCATTTACATGGAGAACTGAACAAAATTTCTTTATCACTGCCAATGTCACAGTTAGAAGTGGAGGCCTTTGAAGGCTAGATATTACAGTTTTCACTCCTTTTGCAAAAATTGAAGAAGCTCATCAAATTCAAACTTAAATGTATTATAACCCTGAGACCAGATATAAATAAGATATTGAAGAAGCATTACATCCTTTTATATATAAATATATCTATATGTGTATAGGAGAAAAACAATAAGTATAATGGAGTCCAAAGCAGTTACTAAAATAAATCCAGATAAAATACTATTTTAAGAAATTCCAATCCTAGCGGCTAGAATTGTATTTGCACAACACTGGAAGAGCATAGAGATCCCTACAGAAGAGAATGTAATTAAAAAAATATATCAGAATGTGCAGAAAGGGACAGATTAACATTTACAATTAAAGACAAGGAAGACACTGAATATTTCTTAATATGGGATTTGTTCTATCAATGGTTAACAAATAGAAACAGAAGTTAGATTTCAAAAAATACAAGAGAATGACTAATTTTGTAAAAAAGGTTTACTAAATGGATAACTAAGCACTATTGTTATTATATGTTTATTATCAATGTTATGATGAAACATTATTGTTACTATATGATTATTATTTATGTTATGAATGCTATTGTTATTATGATTATTGCTCAAATTAACTATACCCAGACAACACACTGTTTATATAGACATTGAAGTTTTTGCTCTTTCTATAGTTAATAAAAATAATAATAATTTTTTAAAAAAGAAATTCCAATCCTAAGTAACGGTGCAGCATATTGCACAAATGGTAGCACAGAACTTGGGAGACTATTTTTGAGTCCTTGTTGAGTCCTTGTTTCCTCCTTTAAATTCCTGGGAGTCTACCTCAGCGAAGATCTTACCTGGAAAATCAACACAACCCAGCTGGCCAGAAAGGCCCAACAGAGACTCCATTTCCTTGCAAAAGAATAAAGTGGAACAACGACTGATGACCTCCTTTTACCAGTCCACAGTAGAAAGCGTCCTCACATATTGCATTACAGTGTAGTATGCTGGCTTGACAGCCACGGACAGAAAGACATTACAGAGGGTGGTGA